>JAQFZN010002550.1:0-11087 GCA_034687075.1 Geophilus carpophagus | reverse complement strand
AAGGCTATTGAGGATCTGTTGCTTTGCTTTCACATCTTCTAACAACAAAACCGCTGACTGGATCATTAACAAAGAGTACAAGTTTCCATTCTGGATTTCTACATCAAAAGAACTCACTTTTTGTCAGTAGAAAACATGAATACAAAAATAATGAAGATCCTCAACAGCTTTACAGAAGATGACCTGCAGAATTGCATAGTATTTGGCAGCATCCCCTATGCAACTCAGAAGAAAATTATTTTGAAGAGAAATGTTAACTTTGTTAGTGGTACTTACATGCAGAGTTGTAAGCATTACTTCACTGTATCAGATTTTTGTGGATTTTTGTGTGTGTGGGCAAGACAACAATTGGTCACCTCTTTCCCCATAAAATTAACTTATTTTTCTCTGTCCAGCACAATGACCAAAAAAGGTTCTATAGGCGATTTGGCAGTTATGGGCTGAGCTCATTGCTGTTAGTGTAATGGTTAGTTCATACTGAGACAACTTAGGAAAGTAAAGTAATGTAAGAAAAGTTTTAGTTCACATTGCTTACTGCAGTTATTATAAAACAACCGATCACAATAGACATTGAATTTAGATCCAGAACCAGGTCTAATTCTTATTTCACAATGGCTACTGTTTATTGCAATGGAGGACATAAATCTCGCAATTTCTCATTTTAATTCTCGTTTTAATGGAGCTTGCGAGCTGTCTCCTCATTGGTTGGACATAAGTTACTAAGTTACGTTACTTTCTACTTCAAAATTCATTTTGAAGTAAGAACTTACGTTAAGTTTTGAGATTTTAATCCCATAATGCATTGCACAGCCATCTTAGGTTACACTGTGAAACAGTATGAACACCTGTGTGAACTAACAATAACAGTGACGGCAATATTAGTTACCATTACAATAACCTTAACAGAAATACAGAAATGATAATGATGGTAATGCATTACAAATGTAATGGTAACAGTCATGAATCACCTATTACCTGTAACGCTTACAACGCTACACATATTGACCATCCTCTAAGTGGTATGCAAATACCACTACCTTGAGAAACTACATGGAAATGGCACACAGGTAAAGTGCATCAAATGGCTCATCCATAACATTTCCTGACTATATCTATTGATTATACATGGAATGCTGGGAAATAATTATGTAAATGAGCTAGACTAGAATAATGAAGGCTAATTATCCCTCGACTCAGCGCTTAATTACAACAATTTAGCTATGCATGTATACATTAAGCCTTAACTATTTATTTTTTTATCTGACTTTGATGTAATGTCTGATAGTGTTAGATTACCATCAAGCTGTGTTTGTTAAAGAGACAATTTGCTAATATCAATCTTGAGATTAGATAATTAATTCAGCATTTGTACAACAAATATTACTCGCCACATGAGGATATTATTGCTTTTCAATATGCTTTTAGGCAATGTTTCACGCATAATGGTGTTCTAGATTTAAATTTGCAATTGTAATCACGCTACAACTTAAATTGTTGTCGATTATGTTGGCAATTTGAGCAATGTGTCATTTTTTATGTTGTTTCAAAGTTGGAAATAAACACAACATAAAAGAATTTTTTTTAGTTTTTGATCAAATTGCATCTTAGATGTTGGTAATAAATTAGAATTGATTAATGCATATACTAATAATAGTATTTGAAAGAAAGTGCATTAAAAAGAAATTGATTTTAAACATTGAATTATTGCCAAGTCATGTATTGAATAAATTAAGAAAATCATGCAGCAGAGCCGCATATGAATTTGAACGTGTGTAATCAAGGTTGTGATTAAGATAATAGTGTATGTTCATGTGCAGGAGTTGAAATAGGACCTCTTTTGCTGACAACTATTTAACATAATTTATGTACATTTTTTATTTTATATTTTATTTTTTATTGATTTTTCGAGATTTTATTAGGGAAAATCATGCAATGCATTTAGTATTCATGCGATGCAGTAAAATGAAATTTAGAAAAAAAAAAGAAAATAAATAAAAAATAAATAAAAACTGTTGGGAAAAAATTAAATTTTTATTTATGTAAGCAATTTTTATGGTGTGTTTTATGTGTGTTGAGGGCGGTGGTAGAAAGATAGATAGCGAGTCACTACCTGGTTATCAGCTTGATCTTGTAAAATACCAATGTCAGCAAAAAGACATTCATCATATAATGTTATTTTTCACTTATTAATCACCTAAAAATGGAGGATTTTATAGCTCTTGACTTGTAAGTACTGAAACATAAGGTGAACTATATATAAACAAGGTGTTCATTTATAAGTGCTTCAGTTAAATTATTTGCAAACGATCAAAGTTATCAAAAATTTGTTTAAACAAGCTAATATGAATAAGTAGGTGAATAATTTAATGGTAGTCATAAAAATGACCTTTGTTCACCAGAAGTGGTTCATTGCAGTTTTTACTTTTTCTGTACTAGAGATGAGCAAAACTTTTAATTAGAAAGTTGTAGAGGGTAAAAAGTTATCCTAGAAAATATTGTTACAAAATTGTTTGATTTGAATGATTGTTGAAAATGTGGGCAGACAAAAAATACCTGAATTTATTCACTACAACTAAGCTTATTATTTTGAATGTTAATAATGGAATTCTCATTCTTTTGTAGATTATCTTTGAACACTTGCTTGTTTATTTTGGTTTTCTTGTTATTATTTTAGTTTAATAAGATCCCACATATACTTAACTAGAGGCTTTGGACAACCTTGTTGAGCATTGTATTCTCCACAATTTTCAACAATGCCCTCTACAACTTTCTAATTTAAAGCTTTGCTCTATCTCTAATACAGAAAATGTTAAAACTGCAATAAAGCACTTCCAATGGACAAAGGTCATTTTTATGACTACCATTAAATTCTTCACCTCCTAATTCACATTAGCTTGTTTAAACAGATTTTTGATAACTTTGATTGTTTGCAAATTATTTACTGGAACACTTATCAATTTTGCAGACTATAACCCTGTATATATACTGTATAATGTTCTAGAGATGGTCTGCATGAGTTGGGTCCAGATAAGTAATACCGATCTTGAGTTCAGATAAAAGAAACCTGTCACTAATGTGTCACTCAGATGAAAGAAAATGGGATAAATGGTTGTGCTTGGGTTGGGTTCTGTAAAACAGTATTTCTCAACCTTTACCAATATTTGATGTTCAGGAGGCACTACAGGTTGAAAATCATTAAGCTAAAAAATTGATAAGTTTTCTGGCTGGGCAAGGTGGGTTAAATTAACACATTTAAGTGCTCTGGGCTAACAATATTGGGCGCCCTTTGTGATAATTAAAACAATATCTCATTTTTTTTGTCACATCAGAGAATATTGTTTTTTTTTGGTTTGTAATTTTGAAAATTTTGAAAATTTTATTTGTAATACTTTGTTTTGCAATAGATTTTTTTATTAAATTGTGAGATGGTGACGGTTTGGGCACCCCTCTGTACATGGTGCTCTAAGGCTACAGCCCTATTATACCAATGGTTAAGATGGCACTGATAAGATCTGCATATAAACATCTACTTACTGTAAATTGATTTTTACAAACTTTAGTGACATGTCTTTGAGCTTACTGTTTCTAGGTATAGATATAATGGAATATCAGATAGGTAATTTAATTTATAATGTGTATGAAGCTGTAATTGCTATGCTGTATATAGTTATACATTAACTTTATGGTTTGTTGAGCAATTAATGTAACTTTATCTTAGATAGGTGGATGAATTTCTACCTTATGGGGATTTACGAAATGCTCATATGGAAGTTATTTTATGAGTAATACAATATTGCCAGTAAGATGAAGTGGTTTGCTCTTTAACTAATGGTAGTTGCTGCTCAGTGTTTCAACTAAGTGCATTACAATTAACAGTTAAGTGGAATGTTGTTTGAAAACACTCCACTTGCTTGTCTTGTTTATGTTTAGGAAATGAAAATTGAATGGAAAATTTAATTTAATGTAATTTATGATGCCCTCTATTGAGTTGATTTAGTATTTAATAATGATTTTGTTAAAGAAGTAATAATTTATCACTTGTTTTTGAAATTTTATAGTTAATATTAATATTTAATGTGAAAATAGTGTAGTTGGCAAAGGTTGTAAAGCTTCTTGTGTTTTGAGATTTCTTTTAGTCCCAAGAGGGAGTTGGTGAGGAAGGGTTTGATGTCTGGCCAAGAGGTCGATGGCGAAAATTCCATTGAGTATGCTTTTTCTTTTGTAAAAGAATAAAATGGTTCTGTCTTGAGGTTTCCGGTGCATTGCCCAGGATATGAAAGAGGGCTTGCAGATACTGTAAAGAGGAAGAAAGAATAAAGTTTTGTGGTTTGCAGAAAGTGGAGTGGAAAAAGGATTACGAAGAAAAGGGAGAAAATTGCAATGGGTTTTTAAACCTAACATGAGATATCAGTTGTTTAATAGTGAAAATTGAAGTCATCTTTAATTTCTTTTTTTGGAGGGTGGATATAATGTCTTTATGACGTAATTAACATGACTTATGATGACAAGATCTACGATTTAATTTGTTATAAATGGATTTCAAGGTGAAATGTAATGACTGCAGGCTTAATAAGAACTATTTATACCACTCCTATGGAAAAGATTTTGCATTTACTGTAGCAAAAACAAATAGTATGCACACTAAGAGTAGCAAATAAATAAATAACAAAAAACAAAATAGAAAGTTGGTTGTTACTGAGAGTTAAGGGCAATATGACACTTTTTGGTCATGGACCATTTGCGGAGTTTGAGTAATAGATGGAGGACTGAAATTTCGCACATATATTTCTACATCTTTCATGCACATAAAGTAATGTGTAATTTAGAACTCTTAATTACAACCTGAAATAAAGTTGTGAATTTTTGTTTCAAGAAGTGCAAATTGTTTCATCGTTTCCCAGGATGAGGAACAATGAGTTAATGCATGAAGTACATTAAGACATGTAATTTTTTTCTATATTTTGGCAAGTGACAACTGTTTTTGCATGAAAAAAGTTTTAGGAACTAAAAGGTGTTTATATTGGTTATGTTAACAAATATTTATAAGGGAAAAATCAATGAGAAATATGTGTAATGCTTATTTGCTGCCTGCTGCGACTGGAGTTGGCAACATAAGTTTGACATTCTTTATAACACTAAAGAAACATCTGACTTTGCTGGAACACAAAACTTTTCACTTCGTTATATCTTTTTATTAATGAAAATGCACTGAAAATATTTTCTTGGTAAAGAACAATGACATTCTCATTGTGTCAACAAGCTTAATTACAGTGGCCATAACTTTTAAACAACAATAAATTTGATATACCGGTATTGTAGCCCTCAGTTTACGATCGACTCATTTACGCCGATTTACAATAACGCTGCATGCTTGCATGCTGGGATTTGTTTAAAAATTGGTCCATTTACTCATATCAGTGGACAATTTTCAGCAACCTATCGACCCACAAAATACATTTGCATTATCTCACTATGCCTTGTGTATCATTGAACTTCACTCTCCTCTATTCACATACAAAATTTTGTTATTTTTGGTTTTGGAATTTTTCTTAAAAGGTTTCCATGGTGAACTCTAATGGCAAAAAGAACACAAACAAGTTTCTTGCTTTTCTCGTTTGATTTTATTAGTCCCAGATTGCTCTTACTCTTTGGATCAGGGGTTCTCAAATTTTTGTAGCTGCAGAGCCCTCCAAAAGCATAAGGATTTACACAAAGCCCAGTGGCCCACTAATTGTGTGTCGCCAATCGACAGAAATTGAGTAAACTAGAAGTTTTAAACTGATTTAAAATGTATAATTCGGTATGACACATGTATACATAAGACCACCGTAACTGTTACGGTGGTCTTAGTGTATTGTTGGTTATTTAGTAGGTGTAGTGCACTATATTGAGTTAACTATTAGAGATTTTTTTAGTTTATTAATTAAACAAGTCTAAACTTTTCAGAGCAGTAAGTTATTATAATTTCATTTTTAAGGAATTTAAAACTAATTTTTTTAATGATTAGGAGATATGCGGATCCCTTTGTGGTAGCTTGCGGAACTTCAGGGCTCCGTGGAGCACACTTTGAGAACCGCTGCTTTAGGTTATTTCACTGCGACATCAAAATGTTTCAAGCACAAAGTGCCACTTACTCAGTTTCAATAAATTTGAATTCTAAACTTTTAATTGAGATAAAGTAGGGTGGCACCATTTGAGCCAATCTAAGCTAACATAATTTACCATAAGAATCCCTTCATTTAGGAAGTTTATTTACTAGTATTAAGGCACACATCACGCACTTTTGACTTCAATAACCAGTAGACTGCCAATAAAGTGAAGAGTCATCAGCCAATGATTTTATTGACATGGAAATTATTCAGCATCAGAAATGAAGCTTACATGAAATAAATTCCACATTTAAAATCTCTTTAAAACAAATATTTTGAGGAAGAGTTTAGCACTTAATTGAATTAATTATTAACTACTAAAAGCTTTAACATCAAGCCATTTGTGGTAATTTGGAAAAATAAAAAAATATGTTTAGTTTATTTATTTATCTCTTCAACATTGACTTCATCTAAATCTTTTTCTACTGAGCCAGCATTTATTTAACACTGTAGAAAGCAGTTTGGTTCAAGCACTTGAAAGAGCAAAACAGGTAGAAAAGGAAAAGTGTTGAACACAACTGTCAATAGACATGAGACGTGCACTGATTTTTTTTTTCTTAAACTTTATTTGTAGAAGCGCCTTTGTATTTACTAACGCGCTCTGCCATGCATAAAATGTATTATTTTTGCAAAAAATAGCAAATTTGACAAAAGTTGTATTTATTTTAACTTTAAACTAAAGTCATGTATACGTAGATGCCGAGTTATCTGACAGGAAGAAAACAGTGCATGTTTACTGTCAGTTTTGATGAGCTTTTAAAGTTGGAAATATTCTAAAGAGAATAGTTTGGTATCAAACATATATAATTTTAGGCTATTTTACATTACACTTTAATGTATTATGCAATGTACTCAGATCAAATCAATTATTCAGGTTAAAATGTGCCTGATGTAGCTACCACTGTTGAATTTAAGTCTGAATTTACTTCCGGTCAAGGTTTTTAACATGCAAGTTGCAGATCAATACCCAATAGGGAATTTCACTCTTATCTAAAAGTCGCAGAATAAACACTGATGGATTTGGGTAGTTTGGAATGCTAAGCACATTTAAGAGATTCATGCAAATTTTTTTTTGTTTACCATTTGTCATATTTTTGAATAAATTTAAATAAATTTTTGTTGAAAATCAAAACAAAAAATTTATTGCCGTCAGTTATCAGTTTTGGTTTGGTATTGTAATTTATTTAACAGCGGTTGTATATCTCTTGAATTGACAGTGTTTATCTAGTTTGGAATTGTCTGCTTTTCTGTGATTTGATTAACTAAATTTGACTGCTTTAAAAGCACTGCCAGTCTATTGCTTTAATTTAAATAAAACCACTTGCAGGCAATGCAAGCAAATGCAATTAAAGGGACACTAAAATTCTTTTATTGGATATGGCAACTGTTGGTTGAATTAAAGGAAATTGAACTTAGGAAATAAATTATTTCTGAAATATTACACTTTTGTATCCAATGAGTATAAAAAGTTACAAAAAGTTGTCTGAAACACAAGTATAGGCAGCCATCATGAGTTTACTCAAAATTTTAAGTGAAATTAGTAAAATTAATAAAAATTATCAGTACATCTTTAAGAAAATAACTAAACAAAACTTTTTATTAAAAGAAATTTTAAAGAAGGAATTCTTAGGGACCATTAGAACAGGTGCAAAAACATAAGCAATATATAAGAAAGACAAAGAAATTTTCTCCTTTATTTTTTTATATCTTTAAGAATTGCTTCTAAAAAGTTCAAGTTTTTACTTTTTTCAGTTGAGGAATTATTATTTTCATGGTTAGCTCTAGTTTTTAATTAAAAATGAAACTGATGTTATCTTCATAGCAATTTAATATAATGTTGAGTGTTAACTTAGTTTTGGCAACAGCAAACTAAAAACATAATAAAATAAAAAATTTCAAACAAAGTTGAAAATAAATTTATAATAGTTATAAATCTATTTCTTTTTAATACATGCACGTTACAATTAAATGCACCATGTTGTATGTTGGCAACTAGTGCAAATGGTTTGCAACTGAAGCAGTGTTAAATTGTGATAATAAATTTTCTAGATTGCAATTGAAAACATGCTTGCATTCACATTATTTTTATTTTATATCTAATGATTTAGGTTTAAGGGCTTTTATAGAACTTTTTTGATAAAAAATATAAGTATAATATAGAATGGGACATGAGTAGTGGGCAAGAGAGAGGGTCATTTAAGCTTAGGAACTGTAAGGGGACAAAGTTCTCTGAAGCTGAAACATTTTCATCATTGAGATCATTTTTGATCCACAAATATTTGCTAAAAAAATCATTCTACTTTGCAGTGATTCCAAAGTGTTCTTTTTGGAAATCACCACTATTTGTCAACAGTCAGGGCTGTTCTTTGTTTAATTAAATTTGCACAAAAGCTGACCGACCAAATTTGACTAGGTCATGTGATTTATAAACCAACTTTTCTTCCTCAGTGATGTACAGTGAAAAGATCAGTGGCAACTCAGGACTAGACCTAATAATATCTATTAGTTTTGGGTTTCCGTTGTTGTTGCCACAAAGTTCAGTGATTTGTGTTCAAGGAATTTCCTTACAGAACACAAATGTATTTTAATAAATAATGTTTCTTGTAATAAACAAAACTGTAAAAGAATTATTTTGGTGCATTTCCCAATCAAAACTTCTGGTTGTGCTAATGGGAAACAGCTTTACCACATTTTACTATTATTTTAAACAATTTATATATCAATATTAATCTTAAATTAGTAATGTGATTAATAATACATTATAAATAAACTTCTAGTCTTAAAGCTACTTAACTATAATTATTAATATTGTAAAATTATAATTAGATATTTGAATTTACAATTTATAAATTTATAAAAGCACTTTAACTAGAGAAATCTAAATTTAAAGCAATAATCACTCAAAAGAAGGCATAACAAACAGAAAACAAATATTTTTCAATTGTCTTTGTTTCATTAACTTGAGTAAATTCTATAATTTTCTGTAATACAATTTTCTAAACTTTTTTCTTTAGTTCAATCCTTTATAAATGCAAACGAGAGTATGTAAAACACCAGGAAAATGTTCCTCACAAGAAAAAAAAACAGATGTGTTTGCACTATCTAATTTTTTTTCTTGTACAGCAGTTGATTAGAAGTACCTACAGGTACTGTATCCATCCAGTACTTTCTATAAAGTAACAGTGAGATTAAAAGTTTAAATTAGCATATAAATTTTATTAAAACAAAGTAATTAATAACTTGGGAATTAGTTTCCACAGACACTGAATGATGTGACACATTATGGAAATGACATTAATAATTTAATTTACTTATGTCACCTAGTTTTGGTTCACTTTTATATTTACATAAAAAGAATATTTAAATATTTAGATAAAATGAAGCCTTAATCTATCAACTTTAATTCTTCTTTTCGGTTAGTTAATGATATACATTATACAGTATATACAAGATTTATTTCTCAGTGGGAAAATTTCATTTTTATCACTTTGTGATAGCATTTTAAATTTATTTTGCTTTTTGTGTAAAGATTTAATTCTTCTTGAACCAATCAAAACGAATCAAGTGTCTCTTTAAAGGAAATTATTTGTCATGCAGCTTTGAAACAGAGTTTTATGTAAAAATCAATGGCAAATATAAATTTAGTTTTAAATCAAAGTAAAATGCGATTTTTAAAGTTGGATTTATTAAATTATTAATGATTTTGAGGTTTATACTTTATTTATAAAACTTATAAACATTTATTTCGAATGTAAGCAAACCTTAAAATGCTCTTGGATGAAATTTTAAAATTTGAAAAAGCGAATTAAACAAAATGTCAACAAGTACACAAATACTAAATATTTAATACATTTCTCGGAGAACTACAGTAAGATATAAACAAACACATCCTGATTGGTCCTTAATTTTACCGCATCAACAAGTTATTTAACAATAATAACGATGAATATATAACAAACTCACGAAATCCACGTGTAACCAGAGCTCGAATTGTAAAGTTACATCAACCAGAATTGTTTTGAAGAGTTTTTATAATAATTCCGGTGCATTTGGGTCCAATTATGCCTAAAACCAACTTCAAATCTTAAAATGATAAACCACCTATCAGCAAAACTAACAAGATGCTTGTGCAGCCATTTTTGTTATTTCCAAACACAGTAAAGACAGGGTAAGTTATACATTTTGTTAACTACTTAACTAAATGGTGGTGATGTCTGGAGATGAAATTTAGTGATCAGTTCCTTGTATATCTTGTTTATCTTCCTGACCCAAGGTAGCACCAAGATATGGTATCAAATAATTGGATATGTTATGTTGCTCAACTTTAGTTTAAGAATAGAATGGTGTATAGACAAGTTGATTACTGTTGTTGACGTGTAAAAGGAGTCTTGAGTATGGGGATGACCTAAGGTTATAAGGAAAGAGGGAGGAAAATGATATAAATTGTTGGAGAGTGGTCACATCAGAGGGCGTGTTTTAAGTTGATGCTTAAGGAGAAATATGTAGGAGTTTGATGAGAAGCAATGGGACAAGTGTCCACTCGGGTTAAGGGAGTGTGCATAGTAAAGGGTAATCAATTGGATTAGGACTGGAGGGTATGTCGAATGATTGATGAGATTAAGATGAGTGGATGGAGTTTCTAAATGGGAGAAATTTAGTTTTATACGGAGTAACAATTTTTTTTGATTTTGTGTATGACTTGCTTTAGTGATTTAGTGAATTGAATTTTGGAATGTGATGCAAAGCTTGCCACCTGTCGTAAATTTTACTCGTTTTCTCAGCTTTTTTACAATACAAGGTGGTTTCCATTAAGTCAGCCACAGCTGTATCTCGTTTTCTTTGTTTTACTTTTTTCCCTTGTGTGCCAAATGCCTTGGACAGCAATAAAGCCGTTAGAGACATGTCAAAGAGATGAAACATTTTGAAATACGAAATTGC
>JAQFZN010002549.1:0-11091 GCA_034687075.1 Geophilus carpophagus | reverse complement strand
TTTATTCTAAAAAAATTGTTTTAAGCAGTAAACAGATTGCAGCACAACATATAAATAAGTGGGTATCACTAAAACTTAAAGGGAAAAATTAGAATACAAAGGTGTTTCTGCTTTTTTCGATTCAACAATTACACATTGTTTAAATTTATAGTGTAATAGAAAACTAAACATGTGCAAGCAGAGAAAATAAATTAGAAATTACACTATACCTTATGATCATAAATACATAATTTATACAGGAAAACTCTGTTGTGCAAACTTTCTATTGATCCAACAATAGCCGTTCTCCCTATTTATAAGGAAAATAGAAAGTGTCTACTATTTATTCCAAAGGGGGCAAGGCAATAATAAATTATCATTGGTCTACTACAATAATCAAGAAGAATAACACTAACTATTAATCTAATAATTTATCTATCTTTAATTCTAAACAACTAATTATTGCTGCGCTCTCGAGTGAGAAAATAGAAAAATAGAAATTGACTTATCCGTCACAACATTAATTTATTTTTTTAAGTGATTTGCTTTTGAAACAATGGCTGGAAAATGCACACCCATTGAACAAGAAGTGAGATAATTAATAATAAAAAGCATTCTGAAGGTGTTTCTAATGCAGAAATTGCTAAGCAGATAGGAATACATTGTTCAACAATTGGCAGAATTATCAAAACAAATAAAGAAACTAGAAAATGTAATGGTTGTTTCAGAGCAGTGTAAAAAATGTAGCCTTTTTCTTTTAATCTGCAAGTTGCAGTTTTTGATGAAATCTCATTTCATTCCACTTGGCAGTAATTTAATTGGTAGTTTCTTTACAGGATGAGCATACAATGCTAATTAGATGCTTATCATCTGTTCTATGGTGCAAAGTTTTTGATTACTCTTTGGAAGAACACTGAAAATTCCTGTTTTTTGATATTTTACTATAATTTTGTTGACTGTTTTTGGATACAATTGCAAGTCTTCTATTATTTTCTTCTGCTTTTCTTCTTTTTTCCATTTTTTGATAATCAATTCATGTATAGGTCACAGTATAGAAAAAGGATACAGTAGTACAATGTGGGCTAATCCTTCTGTACACTTGTTATTTGCGCATGTGCATGACACCACCTGGTGGTGGTGTAGTAGATTAGCAGACGATCCTAATGTTTAGACATTACACGTGCTAGTTAAAAATTTTATTTTGCTAAAATTAAAATGGTTAAGTGTAGAGAACAAAATTGTGGAGCAATAAATTGTTCTAATAATACAAAAGCAAGTTCCCATTTGTTTTTTTTTTAATTTCCTCGAGATACAAGAAGGTAAATAAAATTTTTAAAGTATAGTTTGTACCTTAGTATAACAAACTCCAAAAAATATAAAAAATGTCAAAATCAAATAGCAAATTTAAATAGCTTTTATGTAAGAGAATATTTTATAAGTGGATTTATTACACAAAGGCTCAAATTGTAGAACATTTTAAAATAATATGGTTTATTAAATTAAATCCTGTAATTTTTTTATGATGCAGATCAAGTCAATGGGTTCAAAACTGCAGAAGACAAGATTTTGTAAAAATTGTTGGATGTTTGTTGAGTGAAATAAACAGATTTAGTTGTCTAACAAGGAATAAATAATGATGTGCTGATTTATTTCCACCCTTTGGAAATCATACAGAATGAGAAGCACCTTGTTCTACAAGTGTATAGTTCAGACTAACATGCTTCAGTCTTTGCAATCTGTTCTTATATAGTCTTAGTTACAATATGCTAGTGTTATGATTGATATCTCTTTAATTAAAAACACTTTAGTCTAGATAGCACGCGACCAGTATGCGGGTTGAGACTAATCACAATCATTAATACATTTCTTATCTTTATCTTAAATTTAACAAATGTAATAAATTATACAATATGGATTCACTAAATCTCCACAGATTTAATTGGAAAAAATAGTGAATACCTTCACAACAATATTGTTTTGTGTGGAAAACACTTTGAAGAAAATATGTTCATATGCAAATCAAAAATGAATTCTCTTGTACACGATGCTGTGCCAACTGTATTTAATATTCCAAATGCATCAAAACAATGACATCACAGCATACACAACGTAAGTATACAAAACTTGTTTATGATAATAATTATTAATTTTGTTATTTAATTGCATTTACTCTTGAAATTAAAAACAGAAAGCAGTCAACATTATATTTACCAAAAATAAAGAAGAGTAAAAATGGTATGATAAAATAACACTTATTTTTAAATTATTTTTTTTTAATTTTTAATATAATGTAAAAAATTATTACAATTACTTTATTAATTTATTGTTCACATATTATTTTAATAACTTATTGATTAAATTTTTTTAATTTAGTTATTGAAGACACTACTGATGGTAATGACGAAAATACTGCACTTGATTCAAGTTTTACTGCTGCTGATGATGAACCAAATCAACCAATACAAATGCCACATGTATTCTAAAAAAAATAGAACAATCAGTCCTCATAAACAACAAATGAAGCAGACAATACACAAGTTACAATTCAAATTGAGTTACATCAAAAGTCCCAAAAGAAGAAAGCAGACAATCCAGTATCAGTTAATTAGAATGAAGCCTTAAAAACAATCAAAGCACATATGACACCTCTTCAGTTTGAAGTAGTTAAAATGCAACTTTCCAAACACAAAGTTACTACTCCAGCCACAACTCAAACATAAAATAAGAGAAGATGGTCAACTACATTGAAATCATTTGCAATGGGGATTTATTATAAAAGACCAAATGCTTATTGATTTGTCAGAAAACATTTAAACATGCTATCTGAGAGAAGTTTGTAATTGTATGCAAAAATTTAGCCACTTCAGTGTAGAATTCCAGATCAAACAGTTCTGGCGTTAAAAACATTGGCAAAAACACTAAGCAAGAAAAATCAACAATTCTATGCTTTTTGTCCTTTGATAAAATATTCCTTAAAAAACATTTGTTTTATGATAAAAATTGTGATGAAGTTATTGGTTTTGAAAATGATGGAGAAAAGATCACATCAAGAAAAGTAAACACTGCTCTAGTTTTTATGTGTCAAGGTGTAAACCTTAAATTCAAACAACCATTGGGTTATATCTTGTCTCATTCTGCCAGAAACACAAAGATTGTCAAGAAAATGCTATTATCATGCATTAATATCACTAAAAAGACAGGTTTAGTTGCAGTTATTAGTGATCAAGGAAGCAATTTTTATGGTTTGCTTAAATTTTTTAATGTGATACTCAAAAAACTATATTTTGAAGTTGAAGAAGAAAGAGTTTTTTATCTTTTTGATCCACCACATTTAATCAAAAGCATTAGAAATAATTGACTGAAATATCATATAATATGGGAAGAATTTATTGCCAAATGGAGTGATATTGATAAATGTTATTCTGATGATAAAAATAAGAAGTTTAGAAGGATACCAAGAATAACAAAACATCATATTAAACCCAACCAGTCACAGAAAATGAAAGTCTAAGTTGTTACTCAAGTTTTGAGCCACTCAATAGCAAATGCAATAAAAACATACATCAACACCAATGAATTACCAACAAGTGTTATTGGAACAGCTGAGTTTGCGGGTTCACCTGAAATGTCACAAATAATAAAATAAATTATTTCTAAAAATACTTAAGTTACAGAAGGTAAACTAACACTGTGAAGCTAACAGAAGATAGGAAACTCTAGTCTAAGTTAACAATACAGGAAAAGAATCTTAGTGCCTAAACAGGGTCACATAAGTAAGGGCCTCTATATGCTTAAGGGAAGACATATGAGAAGTGGCAGTTGAGCCATGCATAACAGTGATGCCTATTATACGGCGATATAGGGTAAATGGCAAATACAACCCAGCATTTAACAGCGTTGCTAATTATACGGCAATTTCTCAAGAACAGGGACTTTTACCTAATCACAAGGCAAATCAATAGCATTACAGCATATTATCATAATCAAGTCAAGAGCATTCCGGCCGAATTATTCACTTGCATAAATATTTATAGATATTTGTTCCTGGGGGACAAGGAAATACTAATTTCTAATTGGCTATTTAAATTCAGCCATTCCACTTAATTAAAAAGGAGCTCAGTTACTAATTAATTTACATTACATAATAAAATATCTAAATCTACTTTAATGCCGTCTATTGACGAGATTAATAACTAAAAACTGACTAATCCTGTCACAAATCAAGATTCTATTGAAGGATTTTTTGGAATCATCAGAAGCAAAAATGGGTTTAATTCCCATTCTACACCCTAATTCAATTTCAAAAAAATTTTAGACAAGTTAATCTTAATTTTTTATTAACTCCAGGAAGTGGAGGAAACTGTTACTTTGATTCTAATGTAAATACAGACAGTACAATAGAAAATGTATGTGTGGAATCTATGTTTAATATTGACAATGCAGCAGCTTAAAGTATATTTTCTAAATCCCAAGACTTAACATCTACAATTGTTATTCAAAATGTAAGTTCTATCACTAATTTTGTAATTCCTGAATTATCTGATAATTATGTATCTAAAGAAGAGGATAGTTTTATGTGTGTTTGTGGTTTTTGTGTTCTAAAAATTCTTTAAAAACACTGCTGCACTGTTTGTGATGAAGATTTGAAAGGGACTGATTTAATAAATATGCCTCAAAAAAACTTTCTTTTTTTTAAAACATACAAAGATTCCAATTCCAAATTTTCAAATTTAACTGTTCCATTAGAAGTGGTATTTAATTATTTAAAATCATGTGAATTAAAATTTTTAAAGTATTTGGCTTGCAATGTAATCATTTATCGAAGATAAATTAGGTTTTATTTATTTAAATGATACTTTAGAACAGGATGACAATTTAGATAATCATAAGGATGAAGATAGATTTTATGATAGAGATTATGATGATGTCACGGATTCAGACACAAATCTGGAAAGTGACAACCTTAGTTTAGGATTGGAAATTAACATTTCCGAGGAAGAAGATGGTGGCCAGGGGGTCATCACTTTGGATCTGGGACATAATGAGAGAATAAATAATGACAATGAGGAACCCCAACCTAGAGGGGAACATGTCATTGGAGGTGATGAGCACCATCCATTACATGACGTAGATGATAATGGAATGCGACCTCAAGGTCGAGGTAAAAGGAGAGGATCAACTCAGGCTATGATCCGATTAAGAGATCATTTGCAGCGAGAGAAAAATGAGGACACTTTAGTCCGCACAGGTGTGCAACGTTCTCAGAGACTTAGGAATCAACTACTATTTGCTAATGACATTGTTGAACCTAAAACTTATAAAGAAGCCATGAATAGCCCTCAGAGAGAGCAATGGCTTAATGCTATGAAGGATGAATTAAAAGATATGCAAAGACTAAAGGTATGGGATATTAAACCCTTACCAGAGGGAAAGAGGACTATAAAGTCAAAGTGGGTATACAAGATCAAGCCCACCATAAATGGGGAAATTGAGCGGTACAAGGCCTAACTGGTTGCAGTCGGATGCTCGCAACGACCAAGAGAGACATACGGTGAAACTTTTTCGCCCGTTGCTTGTAATGAATCAATCCGTTTCTTGATTGCGGTAGCTGTCCAATATAGCACTACTATTAGATTGCATGATGTGAAGACTGCCTATTTGAATGGTAGGTTAAAGGAGGACATATGGATGAAACCTCCACCTGGATTTGAAAATGATACTAATAAAGCTTGTAAGCTGAACTGGTCAATATATGGGCTCAAGCAATCTGGCCGGAATTGGCACAAGTATTTGAAGAAGATTTTAATAGGAATAGGTTTTAATAAATCTCAAGATGATGAATGTATATATTTTAAGAGAGAGAATGATAATTGGGTATTTACGGGCATGCATGTAGATGATTGCACAACCATGACCAATTGCGACGAATTAGAAAGCAGAATGATAGGATTAATTAAAAAGGACTTAATATTATCAACAAAAATTAGACCTAACCAAATATTGGGAATGGAATTGAATTATGATGAGGATGGGATAATATTAACACACACACACAGAGTGCCTATATTAGGAAATTATTAATGCAATATGAAATGTTAGATTGCAACCCCTCCAAAGGAGTGGGTGTTGTCAATCAAAATATAGACGAATGTGAGGATAATACTGAATTTGATAGGAATGAATACCAGCAGCTGATGGGATCATTACAATATCTTGCTGTAAATACACGACCTGATATTGCCCACACACTTAGCTAGATACAACTCAGAACCCAGGGTTATGCATTATGAAGGGTTGAAAAGAGTGTTAAAGTACCTTAAAGGGATCATAGAACTAGGACTTAGATATAGGAGATCTGAACAATTTAAGATTGAAGGTTACTCAGATGCTTCACAAGACAGAACAATCAATAGTAAAGGCTTTAATGGGTATTTGATAATGACAGGCAATTGTTTGATCAATTGGAGAAGCAAAAAACAGGGAATCGTTTGCATGAGTTCCACTGAAGTGGAACTTGACGCTTTAACTGAACTAACTAAAGAGGTCCTATGGCTAAATGATATGTACAATGAACTGTTAAATATTGATGATGTAAATAAGGTGATACATACTGATAGTATGAACTTAATTAAAATGATGAAGGAAGGTTGTCAGAAGTTAAGAACAAAATATTTGTCAAGACGTGTAAACTTTTGTAAACATAGTTTATTAACTTATAATATCATTTTAGATTATATAAAAGGAGACCGGAATCCAGCTGACATTCTTACGAAGACTGTATCTGGGAAAATGATGAAAGATTTAATTGAACTTTTTATGCAGGATTTGGAATTATGAACATTACATTAATGAGGGGAATGTGTGGTGATCTAATATCACCAAGTAAAGATTAATGAATGTTAATAATGTTATTATTATGTTTATGATTAATGTTAAGAATATTATTATAAAGGATGTTAAGATTTAAGATATTATAATAGTGTATTATATTATTGTTACCCTATTGTATTGTGTTGTTATGATTGACAAGATGTAAAGCTCGCATGCAGGTCGCGTGCCACGGCTAAGTGCTTAAACAAAGATTATGATTAAAAATGTCCATCATGTGACGTCATAAGGAGCGTATATGGGGGCAAGAATGTGCACCATTACTTCTCATTGTAGATGCTAACCTTACACATGCTGATGAAGCACATCTAGAAAGTCAATCTGTACATGTACTATTTCATATAAGTCTGTGAAATAAACATATCATCTTATTTAATCCTTAACTTGTGTCCTGGCTCAACTGATTCCAACTCTCACAGTTTTCACTGATTATCAACATTTCAGTTATAGTTTGGATTGTATTAAAAATGAAGTGGGGCAAAGAATGAGACTAGTTGCTGCATTAGTTGGCTATAGGTAGCACCATAGTTCTACAAGAAATCATAAAGCATGTGTTGTAAACATGGCAAACTATCGTGCCAGTACAATTATTGAATTAAACCTAATCTTTAATTAAATTTAGCAAATGTACAAACTTCTCACAAGAAAAAGTGACATAATCAGAAATTCAAAGAACAAAATTGTGATGGTTGGCCGGAGCAAAGTGTTGAAGTATTATTAAAATAAACAAAAGTTAAATTATCAAAACAAATGAACAAGTTTATTCTACTCGCTACTAATAATATGAAACTGAACAATGAACGAATGATTGAATAATTATAATCTTAGGATAATACTGATTAAATTAATTAATGTTAATTGAATACAAATAAAGTAATAAAAGGTAAGTTGATTGCTGTTTACAATTATAAATGAATACACTAAATATAAAATAATCGTGAGATAATTAAAGTAAAATTATACAAAATGACTAGATACTCATTGGCTTAATGATTATTAAATAACTAGAATATAAAAAGAACTATAAATTAGCTATTTGGCTAAAGACTAATCTTATGATAACTAAATAATAAATTACAGGTTAAATACTGATTGGATTTAACTACACTACATAAATTAACTAATATAATGTTAATCTAAAGATATAAAATAAGTAAAACTCACGATACAAAATAGTGAATGCAAATAATAAGGAGGAATCGAGGTAATGAAAAAGTCACGATCAGGTGCTTTGTCTAGTTTGAGCGTGGAGTCGGGAGTCGGTTAGGAGTCTAAGTCGGGATAACGATTTTCATGTCTAGGGACTATTCATAAATGATGTCATCGTCTGGTCCAGGTTATTTCTTATATCGTCACAAGTAAAATAATGATTAATAAACACGTAAAAACAATATCACGACATAAATCAGACATAAGAAATACAATATGTAGAAATAAATAGAATAAAGGAAAGGATAGAAAATGAGAAGTCACAAGACAGGAATAAGAGGTCACTCGCTTAGAAGAACAGCTAACACTACAGGCAAGTGTTAACGCATGCCAAAACCGGCTATTTGATACAAGCAGAGCAGCTTTTGGTCCTAGCCTGGGCTATGTACAAGCAAGCAGCTTTTGGTCCTAGCCTGGGCTATGTACAAGCAAGCAGCTTTTGCTCTTAGCCTGGGCTATGTACAAGCAAGCAGCTTATGGTCCTATGTACTGGACTGGGTTTACAAGCAAGGTAGCTTTTGGTTCTATTCTGAACTTACAGTTTGTGCAAAAGATCAATGATCAAATGGCAAGAGTTTCGTATAGCAATTCAAGTGGATCAGCAGCAGCTTTTCAGTGGTTTTCTCCTCTATTTATACTCAAAATAGAAGAGAGCAAAAAAGAAAACTAAATATTATTGGTTAATTAAAAAAGTAAACTAAAATCTATTTGTCCACAACAATGATGGACAAATGTGGGTGGAGCAATCCCTAACAATAGAACTACAGCAATTAAATTGGACAGCCTTGTGGCAAAATGATCTATTAACTCTCTCCAGGCCGTCACAAAATTATGATTCATCTCAAACAACCAAAGCTCACTTAAAATTTAAATAAATAGGTTGCTTAAAAATGTAGCATGAAAATTAAAAGATGTAAAGACACTTTAGTTAATTATTTTGCTTTATCAACCATAAATTAAAGTTTAATCACAGAACAAGAAGTAAAGACAATAGTAAACTATATTGTGCTTTTGGTTTAAATATGTGAACCATGCCATGCATTTTGTTCTCAGGTACCATTTAAAATCATTTTGAAACCTCTACAAAAGGTTTATATCATGTTTTGAATAAAATATATTACAACAAACAAACGAAATCATTTACAGACAAAAACTAATTGTATACAGTCCTACAAAGTTCTTGCTTTCCGAGGACAACTAATTAATCCAAGCTAATGTTTTCAATTTTTGATCAAATTCTTTTTATCAAAGTTATTCTTTTTATCAAAGTGTGACTGCTTATTGTACCTCAGAGACGATCAAGAGTCACGTGGGGTAGAAAGGAACCCCCCCGGCTAGGAGTACTCTGACCAATCAGGGCCATTCCCTGATCGGCCACTCCTCCTGGACGCGACTCCTGGCAACAGGAGACAGTCTGGTCTTGACCCTCGACGAAGACACATCTCTGTCCCCACAAGGAACATCGGATGGACTTCCGCTGGCTTGACAGGCTCGCCTCTGGGATGCAAGGCTGCCGGGATCCCCCGACAGTCTTCGCTCCTGATGTGACTTGAGAGGATCCGCTCCCTACCTTATGCGTAGGGTGCGGCACACAGATAGTGCAACCGAGTCATACAACCCGGTTGTGGACACAGTGCGACACCGATCCATCAGCAGCATACTTCGATCTGGTTGGAGCCATGGGATTGAGCCTGTGGTTAACAAAGATTAACCAAACTCAATCATATCTCCGCATCAGCTTTATTATGCCCGTCCCCCTCGCCCTTCCACCAGGCCCAAACCTGCTGGACAGGCGAGAGACGGTCTTAAAAGCTTTCCTTTTACATAATAAATTATCTTTTTTTGTTTATGGTTTTAAGTTGTTTTCTGATAAATATCATAAGTTAAATAAGCTTATATATGGCATTTGTCAACAAATCAGATCACTGAAAACTCAATATGTAATTGAAAACATTTTACATCTAATTATGAAATAAGACAAATATTTTATAATCAATAAAGATGAGATTTAATACCCAAGCAGCTAATCAGAATGTAAATAATGCAGAAATAAATTATACATGATCAAAATATTTTAACTGACTATAAAATATGCAGCAAGTTGGTGTTACAAAGCTGAGTGGACAGTGTTTTTTTTATCAGGAGCATTATTTGTTTGTCTCAGGGCAAGATAAATTGTTGATGGTTCTGATGGTTTTCACTGCATTTGAATAAGTGGCAATAGATTAAAGGCAATTTCCAGTATGAGGTAATCAAATGAATTTACAATGACACAATACAATATGAATACTTAAAGCTACAAGGGTTATTTTTAAAGTACAATTTGTTTTTCAATAAAAACAAAACTCATTAAGATATTTCCAAAAACCTTTTTTTTATTTTACTTTTTACACCTTAGGCTTTTTTCTAAATAGTTTCTTTGTTTGTTTAAATACTTATCCCAGTGTTCTACTAGTTTTTTATGTTCATGTCATAGAAATCTGCCACCTTTGAAAACAATGAATATTCAACCATTATTTTCACTTCTTCATGAGTTATTCTTTAAATAAGGTCCGATTCTATACTAAAAGGGGACAACAATAAACTCATCTACCTACTGTGCGACCTTGAAGAAGCTTTGTTGCGCCATACAGAACAAGCAATGCAGCCTACTGTCTTCTGTAGTTTTGTTGCTGCATGACAAAGTATGACTTCATTCTGCTGCTCAAACTCAAGAGTTAATCAGATCTTTTAGATGAGAGCAAATAGACCACCCATCGTACTGCCCAGAGCTTGTGTCGAGTAATTAGCACTTACTCTGCTATCTGAAAGAGTTTTTCAGCAATCAGCAATTTGACACCAATAAAGAAGTTAAAACAATGGTTGAATATTGGTTGTCTTCACAGACGACAGATTTCTATGATTTGATCATAAAAAACTAGTAGAACACTGGGATTTGTGTTTAACACTAGAACGACGAGACCGGTCAAAATGACCGGTAGAGCTGTTTGAAACAGCAGCAGCTATAAATATAAA
>JAQFZN010002548.1:0-11094 GCA_034687075.1 Geophilus carpophagus | reverse complement strand
AAACAAAGCCAAATTGTTGTGACCGCCTTTCAGACAGCAAGGTTCGATAGGGGTCACTGGGGATAGAAAGGCATCCCCCCTGATTAGCTGCCATATTGAATACAACATCTGGTTTACAGGACACAGTCTTTTAGACTAAGATCATTCAGGAGCCATCTCTAGAATCCAGAATGATAAACCTAGGGTGTGTTTGAAAACTGTAACCGGAATAACAGTGATTATTATTATGATTATGGTTACTTCCCGATTACCCAAATTCATAGTGGTCAACCAATCATTTTCAAACGCTAGTTGTTGTGATTGCAGCAATCAACCAAATGGCACATTTCAGGCACCATTTTAATTCATGCAAAAATGATGGCTTATTATAACTGGAGAAATCGAATTCTGAAAAATCAGATAAAATTCATCCAAAGCTATTCTGCAAGCACAGAAATTAATTTTATTATTTATATCATGCCTAACTATGTGATAATAAACATCATTCCTGCTGAAGGAATCGAGTTCACATAAATTGCAAAAAAACATCTGCTCTTCTCTGGAGGCCGCCATATTAATTATCAGATTTACCCACCTTTTGATTTGGGTCATTGTGGTTATAACCAGAATGACCAACCTTGCAGTTTTCAAATGCCTCAGTTACTCTAACTGCAACAACCAAGTCAGTTTTCAAACGCCTCGATTACAGTAACCATAACCCCAGATTTTCGGGTTACAGTTTTCAGACACACCCCTAGAGATAAGCAGTCTTGCCTCTCTGGGACAGGCCAGTCAAATTATCCCAACAGGTCCCATCCTTGAAGGCACTTGAGCTAGTCTAAACCCTGCATTGTTAGACCAACTGAGGTTTTCAGTGTGACCCTGACTTGTCAGCAGCATGCTTTAAGCTAGCATCAATAAAGATTTACCAAACTCTAACTATTTCCATGTCTAGTTTCTATTATGCTCTGTCCCCCTTGCCTCTCCAATATGCCCAAACCTATTGGTCAAGCAAGAGACAGTCATATTGTCTGAAGTTGCTTATTTGACTTGTTTTTTAGTTATTTAAGCATACTAAACCCACCTATTGTAGAATAATTATTTTTAAACATGAATTTCTTCAGTTATGTCACTTGATTCATTGGCCAATTAAAAATCAGACATATTGTAGTTGAATTGTGTGGATTGGATTGAATGTCACTTACCATTCACAAGTCAGCCCAAATTGTAACAATAGACATTTGATGAGTACTATGTAATATTGTTAGTAATAAATAATTCAAACGATTCAATACAAGAAAGCGAGCAGGTTCCACAAACACTAAGAGTGGAAATCAAATAAGAGAAGAGCTATTTGTGAACTCTACGACAATTCAAGTTTCATTTCTTCTAGCCTAACATCTTCCAACGTAAACTTTTATTATCCTATGCAATCAGCCATTTAAAACCTATTCAAAACTTTGGCGAAATTTCCACACTCAACTTTCACCATCAGATTCTACAACCACTTTCTACAACTGACCACCTCCCACTCTCGATCGGGTCACAATCTTTACTTTCAAAGTGCTTTCAAAGCAGTTTTCTTGTTGACTGCTATTGCCATATTGGATTGCAGTTGCAGATAAATCGTGTCATTTTACCTAAATTCGCTACACATTTTTTATTGAAAAAAGCTCACAATGTTAAAGTTTAACAAAAATCAAACAATCAATCAAAATAACTCAATTTAAAATTTGTTTACTACCTCATTACTAAATTGAGTTCGATCAAAATGCAGAATTTATTCACAATTATGTCTACATCATTAATAATTAGCATTTGTATTAATTAATATTACAAACATGAGTTCACCACAAGTAGTGTACAATCAATAAATCTCGAAACATTCATTCCTTCGTGATCGATTACAAGTGGAGGTGGTATTATTAGATATAAAATAAAATAAAATGAATAAAATATGTTTATTTCATAATGGGGTTAAAGCTATAACACGTGCAAGCATTTCACTTTTAAAAATAACTTTTGATTTACGGTCAACTCCTGGATTTAGCCTGAATCTTAAACGGAGATGGAGATGCTAAACACATGCGACACCAATTCTCTTTGCACCGACCAAAACCCCTTTTCCTCCCATCACATCACCTCAATAAACATTTAACCACGTTACCTTAAATGTTTCCCAAATTACTCAAGCGCAAAACGCTGGCTCCCTTCATTTAATCAAGCAACTAAAGTTGCACTTAGTTGTTTACAAAATTCCTTTTAATCAACACTCCATTCCTAAATTAAACGCGGAAAATTTCCGAGTGAGTTGCAACTAAGAATAATTTCTCACGGAATTTATGGTATCAATGTTTTTTAACAGTTTATAGTAAAAAAACTCAACTTTTATGATTAAGTAAATTTAGAAAACTTTTTTTATTTTTTTGAGTGTTTTCCAACTTTCACATTTTCTTGTTATTTTTAAGCTTTGGGAAGCATTCAATGTGGAAACTAGGAAAATAAAATAAAGTACAAAATAAAGTACAAAATAAAATAGAAAAAAAACTTTTTATGTATATTTACAAGTTTTGTCATTTTAAATCATTTCAAAATGACACATCATAATTTGATTATAAAAAAATTCAGAGACAAATTTTTTAAACTTTTTTTATTTTCTACAAGATAAAACAAACAACCCTTCTTTTTTTTAATCACATCACAACTGAATGCTGGTAAAATAAAATTATATGAAAAACAAATGTTTGCCTTTTTTTGTGCTCTTCACACAAAAAAGATAAAAATACACATGTGTAATTTTCCAGATTAAAAATAAGAGTAAAGTTGCTCTTACTGTGAGGTCATTCTTATATTCTACTGCAACATTGCAATAGCACACATACAAGTGGAAAATGTTTTTTCAAATGGCTCTAATCTGTAGTCCGCAAGTGTTTTATTGTTGTGTTTTTATTAGATTAAAATATATAAAGCAGTTCTATAACGTTATGTCATAAGCAGGAAATATTCATATTACTCATGACTCATTTGCAGATCTATGAATACACAGAAGGAAAAGGATGAAAAAATTTAGCGGAATACATCAAATGTAATAAAAATCAATCTTTCATTACAAATCTTTCAAATTACCAATTTTTAAATTCAAAAATTTAATAAATCTATTTTTTACTCAAAGTTACAAATGCAAAATGTCATTTTCAATTATATTGAGTGCACATTCTAAACTAACACTGACACTCCGTCGCACCCTATTTCTATAAATAATTCTCCATTTTTCCCCTACTTAATCAAGATTAAAATAAAACTTGCCAATATCACATAACAAAATCACACATTCCATCATTTCTTTACATCTTATACTACTTACCAAAATGTATAATAATCAAATTACCCGGTCTGTGTTGATTTAAAGTTCAAATTCAACCGACACTCCTTCAAATTTCATACAATAGTAATGTAAATACACGACAAATTTTAAAGCAAATAATTGCATTTCCTCAAATTTTTCATTTCCTTTTCCTTGCAACCAACATGTAATAACCTACCACACCACTCGATATTTGTAATTTAATTCAATTGTATATAAGAGAACGATTAAGGCTAATATTGCATTTCAACTGAGTACATAAACCTTAATTGCCAACGCTTTCTAATGTTGCAACACAACATAACCAATTACATTATACGTATTATTAGAGTTGAACTTAACAACTCTCGAAATTTAATTTCATTCCCAGCCAACAAAACATTATTTTAATGCTGGTTCCAGTTTCTAATTTACTTTCTTTTTTGGGTAAAATAACCTCGTGTAACAGTATTGATTTAGAAATCAATACTTCAGAGAAGAAGTGAAAATGAGATTCGATAATAAATTATTGAATAGATTTTTTTCTTTTTTTTACTACTATTACAATCTTACCTCGCAAATTTCATCGCTTATTACTTCTTAAATGACACCATACTGAAATATAATAGCAACAAAATTACAGGGTGAAGGAAAAGGTGGATTTCTATTTTTAAGATGCGTAAATCATATTGATCCAAATAAAATTTATGATCTTATCATCATTATTATAATTCAGCATAGATTAATTACATTTATTGCCAATTTCAAATAAAAATAAAAAATGAATAAAAATAAATCAAATTGATGATATTTTGCAAATTTTTGTAAAATTTTTAAAATAAAAATGTTTTTTAGTAATGGATGTTGAAAAGATTTAAAAAACAAAAAACAAAATGGCTGATTTTCAGATCAGCCATTTTGTTATTTGTTTTTTAAATTTTTTTTTTAATAAAATTTTAAAACCATCATTTTTTTGTTTTTTAATAAGGATTAGTTTCCATCTAATGAGCATGATTAATTGTTCAAGCCCAGTCGAGTTAACATGGCTGATGAAAGAAAAAAGTAGAATAGTTTTGTGGTAGCAGAGAAAAGCAATAATTAATTATAGAACAAAATTTGATAAAGCTAAAAATCATCACTCTACCTTTGGAATGATTTCTCATGTGCCAACAACTTACTTCAGTACAATCGATCAAGATCTTTGTTGGATCAAAAAAGGAATTTATTTAACTGAACTCATTTTTCACAGACTTTTAGATAATACAACTTTATCTACACTTAAATGTCATAATTTAAACGAAATTTTGTCACTTAAAAAATGCAATCCTACCAGAGACCAGCTAGTGGTCGATAATTGAACTAAATAATGGTCTTTCAAAGTCAAACTAAACCTCGTTTATGGTATTTAAGTTTACATCACCCACTTCACCCAGGTTAATAGTTAATAAACCATGAAAAATGTAATAAAAGCCTAAATTAGTTTATATATAAACTAATTTCGAATTTAAGTGTTCTTTAATAACCATCACTTATTACATTTACAATTTCCGCTTCATCTTTAATAGCGTGGTATTAGATAAACAAATCTTAAACAAATTGTTATTTAAATCCTTTTAATTATTAAAACTTAAATCAGTCAACAAACTCATTTAAATAGGCACATTTTAAAACACAGATTACTTTCAAAGACAACTCTAATAACAATAAAAATACAATATATATTTCAACTGTAACAAAGTAATTAATAAAAAAATTAAAAATTTAAATAAACAATACTCTTAAGTGTTAACCTTTCATGGACCTAAACACTGACCCCTAACTCCATCACACCTGCGGCGTTATTATCAGTGCTCACGCTACTAATTACATCAGCCATGTCATCCGTAATAAAGCTAACCACTGACCTCTACTCTGTACCTCCAGAGACATCTAATACATACATACACACAATTTAGAGGTCAGGACTGCAGAACATCTGCCAGCGCGAAATAAGTCATGAATTATTAAACTATTTCAAAGAAAACAATTTTTCTCGATTAAAATCAGAAAAGAAATTGCAAAATAATAAATTTACATGACCTTTAGCACCTTCTTTAAGTACTTTTTAAGCACTGTTTACTTCACAGAACACGTTCCACTCAACCCATTTGAGCAACAGAAAAAGCTTAGTTTCTATAGTGGCTTAACCACTATAGACTGAAGGTCAACATTGTCCTAGTTTGCTTTCTAGCTCAGCAATTGCACTGTTACTTGAGAAAAAAAATATAGAAAACGTATAAAAACAACAAGAAAATAAACTTCCCATAGTAGAAATTTTTTTTCCTTTTCAAAGCAAACTATCTTAACACGAGTGCATTTG
Organism: Geophilus carpophagus; assembly: GCA_034687075.1. Lineage (NCBI taxonomy): Eukaryota > Metazoa > Arthropoda > Chilopoda > Geophilomorpha > Geophilidae > Geophilus > Geophilus carpophagus. Next base: position 5,413 of record JAQFZN010002548.1, on the reverse strand, counting down.
GAATTTTATGACTTTGAGAAGAGCTAAATGAAAAATGAAGTTCTACAAGTTCCTTTTGTTAACACCACAGCAACTAATTGCCAATTTATTTAACTCTGATAAAAGATCTTATTGCATGGTTCAATAGGTGTAATTAGAGTAAACAACGAGATACTGATCCCAAATTACAAATTAAAATCAAAATTAAAACACAATTGTAAATGATGAAATCATTTGAGATGAAAGCTAGGAGAAACTAATTACAGTCAAACCTCCCAAGTCAAATCATTAGAAGTTCACCAAACAAATTTGAGATATAGAAAATTCGAGTTACAGAAATAACTACAAAATTAGTAAATTAACGTTTTCATATGAATTTATTGACAGTAAATACATATATGACTACATGAAATCAACAAACTTTATATGGATGTACGTATAAACATATATAACATACATAATATAAACAAAAAAAAATTCCGAATGGCAAACATTATTTCTTTAAATAGTCAGTGATTTTTTATTGTTGTTCATTAAAAAATTAACCATCCACAAAGTTTTCTGAAGTTGTTAATGCGCGATACATTGATCCATAAGTGCCTCCTTTAGAACACAAATATTCACTACACTTCCACAAAAAATTCAGTCTTCAAAAATCCCAAATTTTACTTGAAGTTATAGAAACATTAATTAGAGAAAGTCGAGATATAGAAACAATTTTTTATGTAAAATGCGATCTTCATGCAAAAACTTTCGAAAAATTCAAGATACAGAAAAATTTGATTTAGTTCAACTGTATTTTATTGATCATAGATTAATTTTGTGTTTAACTACTTTCTGAAACCCTTTATATGCTTTTAAGTATGAAATATTATAAACACATGTAAAAATAAAAGTAAGATCCAAATAAGAAATTTTCCAAACCATAAAGGTTAGAGGTTAGCATGGAAAGCATAAGTGTGAAGCCTTGGTCCTACTCAAGGCTTTATACTTGAGAGCTTGAGGCTTGTGGTTAGGATTTTTCCCATCAGACAAGAAATGAGAACACTTTCCCCCTCAAGTAATCGAAGCCGGGTTGAAATCCTGGCAAAGATGGAATTTATAACCTGCAAATAGCAAGCTTCAACACTTGAATGGTTATCATTCTTCATACTGGTCCATTGATTATGAAATTTATTAAACACAAATTAGAAAAAGTAAAAGGAATTTTTTTAAAAACAATTCTTGGAAGCAAAATTTTGTAAATTCTAATAAGTAATTGACTTATTGGCAAAATTTGCGTGCCAAAATCCACAGTTCAATAAATTGACTCAATTATTGATCAATTGGGGGTATAAAATCCAATACTTTACTCACCCACTCCTAGTAATTCAATTAAAGGAAGAAAAAAACAAGTATTAGAAAATTCTTCTTACTGTTAGATGATTAGATACGCTTAAGAATCAAAATTACATTTTTGTGTGGTAACAATACCTCACAAATACCAATATCAGAATAATTTCCCGATAATTGAAATATTTCATGTCCTGAAAATACAAACTTACCAAATTAAGGCCCCAATGTAATTGGCTGAAATTGTTGTAATGGCACATTTATACTTAAAGTGTTTTTGATTACTAAAACCTGATTCACACTGTCAGAAAAAATAGCTTCCGATTAATCGGAAGCCTTTTCTGAATGAAATCAGGCTCAAAATCTATTCATTGGGAAGAGTTAAATGCATTTGAACTTATGCCGGATGGCAGGATGCAATAGCAAATCAAAATTGCAAGTTGTGCAAGTTGTTTACCATTGTTTAATATAATATCTACTCTATTTTTTCTGAAGAGTGTGAACACTCAATTCTGAATTTTCTAATGGCAAAATTGCCATTTCTTCTTATATTCTGATGAGTGTGAATCAGGCTTTACAATCAACAATTTTATTGGAGGTAGTACAAGTGAATATCTCGCACGATCAATAAAGTTTCAAAAATCCATATTAACAATAAATAATTTCTGTGTAAATGTTGCCAAGTTAAAGAATTCTCCAGGGATGTAGTAGAATGTATATGTATACATAACACTGGAATTCTTTTACCACAAACATTATTATTTAATAAATAGCACTGTATTTACGAAATAATAATGAAACATATTTCAAATTTTCCCCTATTCAATCTATTCCATTTATCCTTAATCACATGTAATTAGTAGTAAATCCCGTACAAACATAAAGCATTCACAAAATAGCTAACCAAGCATTTCCAATAGCCATTCTCAATATATGAAACAACACAATACACGATGGATTACTTGTCACTTTGTATTATTGTCAAAACAAATGAAGCTGACATAGAAAAACATTGCCAAGCTGGTTACAACACACTCTTTGTTCTTGTATCACCGCATGAATGAGGCTTTCTCCTCCCATGCAGGAACATATTAAATTGCTCATAAACCTGCACATATTAAACCATAAACCTAGTACATGGCAAATGTGATGATACCTAACCTGATATCCTTGCAACTCCCACATGAACTTTATCTAAACAAAACAAAACAACCTTGTGAAAGAATGTAAATTTACAACATTGTGATTTGTGGACTAAACTCTAAACAAAATTCACATTTGTCACGTTAAATCTAATTTGCTGTCAACATAAAACAAAATCGATTTCACCACAAAACTTTACCAACATCAGTTAAGTTTAAAATAAGTTAGTACTAGTATTTAAACTTATATTAAACAAAAGTGTGAGTTAGTATTAGGGATTGCATATACGAAATTCAAAATTCAAGAAATCCAAAATTTGTTTTCATAAATATAATTTTGAATTTCGAAAACTTCATAGCAAATTCCAAATATATAAAGTACACCCATACCTCGATATACGGCCGCTCTTTATACGGCATTTCGCTATAACGACCTTTTTTAATTACGGCACTTTTTCAATTTATGTCAAAAAAAATTGTATCAAAATAATTGATTCGTTATAAGGCTTTTCGCTTTACGGCCAACTTTTCCAGAACTATCTAGGCTATTAAGTGAGGTATGAGTGTATATAAAAATAAATTATTGATATGTAGAGAGATAGCACCCAACTGAAAGAAACCAATGCACTCAGCCGACACTTAAACAGACAAAATACTCGAACAGACAAAAAGATGGATGCTGCATCAAAGAGATGTCCGAAAACTGGCAGATCAGTGTTGAGATTTATTTTGTCGAGTGCGGTGTGATTTAGTTACTCTACCTTGGTTTTCTGTTAAATTATTGATATTTTTAACAAGGTAAGCTGGAGCAATAAATGATAATAACTTTTAGACTTTATTATTTCAAATAAGCTGTTTTTTATTAGTAGTATTGACCAAAAATTAATATAAAAATTTTTGAAATTTGACCAAAATCCGAAAAATTTTATATTAGAATTCCGAATTTTTTTATTTCGTCAAAATTTGCAATCTCTGGTTAGTACAACCACACTTTATTTAACTGGAAACTTGACCTACATTTTGTACAATCCAGCCTATTTTTAATTTAATTTTATACCACTTCAAGCTTTTCTCTACTTTTAATGTACATCCAAGATGATACTTTACAGGTGTAATTTCTATTTAAAATTGGTAAAAGTCACCGCTATGAAGAGTTGTGAGCGGCATTCAACAAAAGCAATATTGTAGTTGCAGGCGAAAGTTGGAGCATTAGACTTCATGAAGCAGCAATTTGTTCGCTATGCCGCCTTCGCAGCTCATCTAAATGAAGTGAAGGATTTGAGTTTGTGTGCTATTGGCACCATGAGATGCTCATTATTCCAGGCTTCCAATGTGATTTGGCCAGTAAACTCAATAGAACTAGCGGATACGACTTTCTCTAGGGGGTAGGACACTAAAAGCACTCTACAAATTTTCTTTCTTACTTAACTCCCAAATCTTAGAGTTCAATATATAAAAAAGAGAAAAAACTCAAATCATTTAATAATATCTTTATAAATTTTTTCAAAAAAAAACAACTTTAGAGAGCAGTTTTTTTATTGATTTATTTCCAATGGAGTTCTAACTTGAAATAATTTTTCTGACGATAATGACATCACCAAAAATTTTCATGCTGTAAAACTCATTATCGAACACTATTAATTCTTTCAGATAACAATAGTGAGCTGATAATTTTTATTATTTTTCCCTGTGCGTCATTTATCTGGAACATTTAATAAAAATTAGTTTAAAATTAGTTTAAAACAAACCTTAACCAATAATTTAACAAAATATTTCAAAATATTTATTTATTTTTCTCAACTAAGTTAAATATTAAATTAAATCCACCTCGTTGTGTTTACTACAAATTTCACCAACTGGTTGCTTAGTACACATAAAACTATTGTGATTGATTCTCTGTGTGTTTTTGCTTGTTTTTAATCTGATAAAACATAGTTTTATTGGTTAAATGACAAAGAGAGTACACAATAACAGCCCTAAACCAATTCTAACCTACATTTCATCAAGAAAAACCAACGAATTAAATAGCATACGCTCTAAATCAATTCCTATGTATAAAAATAAATATATGTGAAATTGCCATATGGCAACATCATAAAATTAATACAGGGGAAATTGTTTTATGGGTCAAAATTTACTTTAGCCTTCGCACAACAAGGTTAATAGGATTACATGCACTGTATTTCCTTACAAATTTTAAAGATAATAATATTACAGACTGTGAAATAGAGAAAATAATATTATTACCTGTAATTGTGTAGTTAATTTACCAGTTTGAATAAATACTAAACGTCAAATGCAGTGATGGTGACAAAATTAATGAGTTTGCACACTCGATTTTCCTCCTTACCTTTCCTCTTTCCTCATTTCTATTTTTAATAACCATAATAAAGGGCAAATATACAAATATCAAATAATTATGTCATTTAATAACAGCTTGTTCAATATAATAAATTTATCCTGTATAATTAAAAAATAAACATAAAATAAATTTTTAAAAAAATACATATTTCTATTTTATTCTTTCATTTATATCTTTAACCACAACTACCGGAAATACAATCGAAAACGCTGATAAAATTTCAAATAAGTAAATAAAAATCGAAAATTAATCAATTGTAGATGCATTTCAGTATACACGCGATTTCGAATAAATAAGAAACAGTTGAAACATCTGCTATTACCAGATCATCAGAGCAGAAATGAAACTTTGTCACGTTGCAAACGACTTAGTAGGAAATCAATTTGAAACCCACCGCTGGTCTGCAATCCTTTTGATCCCTTATTTTTCAAAGATGAGTGCATTAACAAATAAAAGATTTCATTTCTCATGTGACAAGTGTGAAACTAAAGCGCATGTGTGCACTGCAGACAGGATAATACCCCAACTAGGGAGTGCAATACCGGTGCAAAAATTCAACACCGGTATTTCGGTACCAAAAAGATTTAATACCGAGATC
>JAQFZN010002547.1:0-11105 GCA_034687075.1 Geophilus carpophagus | reverse complement strand
ATCACAAATCAAGCTTTAATTAACCATTGATCATAATGAGACCAATACCTATAGATGTGCAAAATAATGTTAAAGCTGTGTATGTATGCGAGTGCAATGGTTGACGAATAGCAGTCCCATTGCTACAACATTTTTAACCATATATTTTCTTCGAATTTTCCTCCAGTTCCCAGGCTTATGAAATCATCTACATGAAATGCAATCATTAAAAAATGTTCTGTCTTCTATCATGTAGAAATAACAAGGATCATCTGGACATTGCTTTAATCAAACTTTCTTTAAAACTTTCTTAAATTTGTCACACCAACATTTACTTGACTGCTTTAACCCATTTAGGCTTTTTAATAGCTCACAAACTATCTACCCATCTTGTTGAAATACAGGTGGTTGTTGCATGTATACCTTTTTTTACAAATATCCATGCAGGAATGCTGCTTTTACATCATGTTGCATCAACTTAAGTCCCAAAAATGCTGCCAATGCAAACATGAAACGTCTCAATCCTAATTACAGGGGAAAATGTTTCATCCTAATCCTACCCTGGTCGTTGGCCACATCCTACAGCAACAAGCCTTGCTCGATGTCTGACCACTTCCCTATTCATTCCTATTTTCCTTTCATATACCTATTTTGATTTAACCAATTTTTCATTTGTGTTTTTCTTTACTAATTGCTATACTTCATGTTTTTTTATAGATTCCAGTTATTCTTTCATGACCTCAATCCATTGTAATTTATCAGGCATGTTTATTGCTTCTTCATATGACTTTGGTTCTATCAACCTTGGGCTGTCATGTTCTCATTTCTTTTTGCAGTGCACACAGACTTGAGTTTCATTTTCTTTCTCATTTGGTTTTCATTTTCTTCTGTTTTTTCTCCAAAAATCCCCAAATCATGTCATTATTTTTGAGTTGGAAGTTTGTCTTTTTCAATCTCTTCGTGCTGAGTCTTCATCCAAATCTGATTTTCATTAAATTTGACATTTCTTTTTTTGTAAACAGTGTCTTCTTCAGGTATATAAATTCGGTATGCTTTCCTTTTTACAGAATACCCACTGAAAATCCCGCTTTTTGTCTTGACTTCAAACTTTTTTCTTTGGTGTTTATGTTTAAGAATGTATGCAACACATCCAAATCTTTGTAAATAATGTATTGTTACTCTTCTATCTCGCCATGCTTGAATGGGAATGCTGCTCCTGATGCAAAAATTTTTAATATAAGTATCTGTTAAAACAGCTTCACCCCAAAAGTTTAAATGCAATCCTGAATCAGCTAATAAAGTTCTTGTCATCTCCTTAATTGATCTGTTCAGCTACCACATTGCCTTGCAGTGTATAACCATTGGTCAATTCTTGCTTACTGTACTTTTGATCTAATTTGTAATTGGAGTGATTAGTCACATCAAATCTGTATGCTAGAGTCAAGTTCATTCACTTCTTCGATGATCACTTCATCAAAAAAGTGCAAAAGTGGTTCATCTCTTTAATGATCACTTCTTGAACATAAAAAAATATGTTGATCTGATTAACCAATCACTTCTGCAAAGTACGTTTCTTCCACAATACAATATGTGGAAGGATAATCATCCCAAATCAAAACAAACAAAAATAAATCGAGGAAAATTGTTTAGAATCAAAATAAATTGAGGAAAATTGTTTAGAATCAAAATAAATTGAGGAAAATTGTTTAGAATCAAAATAAATTGAGGAAAATTGTTTAGAATCAAAATGAATCGAGGAAAATTGTTTAGAATCAAAATAAATCGAGGAAAATTGTTTAGAATAGAAATAAATTTTGGTTAATTGATTTATTTCATTTAGTTTGAAATATTTGTGATTAATTACGCTTTAGTCAACTTATTTTTGAATACTTTTGGTTTATTTCGTTTTGTTTAGTATAGTAAATACAGAAATTCTGTAATAATTATTCTAGATTTGTTAATTTTTTTATTTACTACATTGACGCCACTTCTTCAACGCCATTTCATTGAAAATATGTGTTGATGAAGTGACCACTTCAATAAAGTGGCATCGAAGAAGTGGCGTGTATAAGAAGTAATTTTCGAAGAAGTGAACCAACTCCGCCAAAGTTCCATGATTTTTTTTGGATGGTGCTCTTTAATTAATTTGTGTGGAGATTTTATTATCTTTACTTCCATACCAAATGTTTGTGCCATAGTTCTTTTAATTCAATTGCTGTATTCACTTGTTTATTTGATTTTATTCATGCTCAAATAATAAATTGATTGTTTTCTCGTTTGCCTCTTGTTACAATGTTGTATTTCGTATTAATAATTATTGTTTCGTCTTTGTTGAAATCAACAAATTTGCACAGTCTTTCAACAAGCAATACGTTAGTCAACTTGTTGACATACCCATCTTCACACTCAATATCAATATGTCTTTACTAAAGATTTTGTATTACAAGAAATATAGAGAAACATTTTTTTACAGCAATATCGCACCTCAAGTAAATAGATTATGAAATAGTACATTAAATTATGTGTATTTCTTCTATTTGTTTGTTTTTAGATAGGACTTTTTAATAATGGCGTTTGGGAAGACCTGGAAAGTTATGCTAGATACATGACATGTAAATATGACAATGTTTATGCATTTTTTGCATTATTCTTTGACAGTAACAAGGTGCAAACAACTAGAATTTAACCAATTGTATTCTTATTACCTTATGGACATTTCTTTTATTGAAAACTATAGTAACTTTAACTGCTGGTACTCTATTAAGAGATTGGAAAAACCATAAATACAATATTAAAACTGAGAAGAAAAAAATATTTATTAATCAAAAACTGTATTCATTTTTAAAATTACCTTCACATCAAAATATACTCTTTCTTTTAAATTTGAAATAAAAAATACATTACGGTAATGCAAATTTTAGGGATGTTACAGGTCTTTATCCTCTTAGAACAAAACCGAACGGGAAGAGAACCCACTAGCAAATAAATATGCGATATTATTATTGGGCCTTTATCTTTTTCATCCAAAAACAATTTAAAAATATTATTAATTGCTTCTGATATTGGTGAAATTTAAAAATATCAAATAAACTATTAATGTAAAAGCAATTAATGAAGTTATATTTCAAATTTAAATCAACTTAATTACCTCTAGAATTATAAAAATTCCTAATAATAAACCTGATGAAAAATGTAAAAATAATAGATCTAAACCAAGTCCAGGAAATAAGACTGCTAGAAACATAAAAAAGAAAATATTTTCTCACGATTGTTGTTGTTTTACAAGAAAAGAAGAATTTTATCAAGAATACCGAGATAAAAACTGATCTATTTTTAGATTTAAAAACTATTTCAATTTTTATAAAAATTTTTTACAAATGAAATATATTATTAAATTTCTTGTATGATCTGCATGTAAGTTCCAATTGCACCTAACATAAGCTTTGAATGTAAATTAACAAGAAGAAGCATTAATATTCCAATGTAGAAATTGTGCCAAATATTGGATCTTTTTTATTTTACTTCAGGGTTTGTAAATAAATGATAAACTATTATTGCTAAAATAATTTCAACTTTTACTGGCAACCTGCATGTATTTTACTTTGTTGCAATCGTAGTGATGTCACATGAAAGAATTTAGTTCACACACCACTTGTGATAATATTATGATTATTGTGATTTATAATGATTAAGTTTTTAATATCATTATGATTATTGTTAAAATTTCTAATGTAAGCATTTAAGATTTGTATTGTGTTATGATTATATTGTCTATTGTCTGGAGGCAAGGCGCGTGCCAGACAAGACCGTTAACTAACGAATTATTGTATTGTTTTAATAATCTGATGATGACGTAATGTCTAGACTACTGAAGAGTATATATATGACTTGTAATGATCTGTAACTATGCTTAACCTCTTATTATGATTTTTCTTTTTGTATGAGCGTGAAGCTCCAGGTTTATAAAGAAATAAACCAACACTTTATTATTCTAACTTTACATCAGTCTCCGCATTCAGTAATTATTCACCTCACCACCGAATGGCCTACCTTTTTTTTTTAAATACCCTGGGTTCAGACTAGCTCATGTTCCCTCAGGGATGGTATGTGTTGGGAGACCCCAACAAACCTGTCCAAGAAAGCAAGACTGCTTTTCCCTTGAATTGGCATCTAAGTCCCAGAAAGAGATGTCAGATGTTCATATCTGGCTGATTAGAGGGAGACCTCTGATTGATTGTGACTCCTTAGCCTCAAACTCTTTCCTCCCATCTCCATTGAACCCTATTGGACCTTGTGGTCCAAAAGGCAGTCACAATGTAATTTTATGTGTTTTTTTTATATGCATTGAGTTTTTTTATAAAATTAATTGCTGTTATTAAATAAATGGTGATATTATTATCTTCTTTTTGTTAATTTGTGTTACACATTTCTAAAATACGACATGTCTGACTTAACTTGACAAAAAGTACCGTTAATATTGCTCATTAGTGGTTTAAATTCACATTGAGATATTTTTGAAATTAATTATTATTTTAAAAATAAAAAGTGAAATCATTTGTTATGCTTTTCTTGACATTGATGTGAAGAATGTGCTGGTTATGTACTGTGCCCAAAAAGGTAGGTTCCCACTTGTAAGAAGTAAGAAGAAATAAGAAGAAGTAAGAAATAAGAAGTAAGAAGAAGTAAAAAAAAATGAGAAGTGAGAAATAAGAAGTAAGAAGAAGTAAAAAGGAATGAGAAGTGAAAAATAAGAAGTAAGAAGAAGTAAAAAGAAATGAGAAATGAGAAGTAAGAAGTAAGAAAAAGTAAAAAGAAATGAGAAGAAGTAAGAATTAAGAAGAAGTAAAAAGAAATGAGAAGAAGTAAGAAGTAAGAAGAAGTAAAGGCTGGTTCTCACTTGTGTTCACACTAGGCTGTAAGGCAATGTATGATGCATTGTGGGATACTATTTCCTATAACTTAAAGTAACGCAAAAAATCAACTAGGACTTGATTTTAACCACAACGCAATGCAGCTTTCTTGCATCTAGCCAATCACAGCACACTTCAATTCTCATAGTAAAAACGAGATTGTGTGAAGAAACGAGATTGGTTACTTCAAACTAACTGCTGCCATCATGTGTGAACACTTTTAAGTTGCATTGTGTTGTTTTTACTATGTTTACATGCATGGAATATTTCGAGTGGGTCGTAATATTCCATACATGTAAACAGACAAATTTTCCAGGAAGATGGATAATACGAGTGGTGGATTATCCATTTGCAGGAGGTAGAATATTTCGAGTGGGGTGGATTATTTTTACTGAGCATGCTCTAAAATAAGAACTTCCTGCTTGTCTTTTGTTAAAATGGTGGCATGTATAAAACCTGGAAACTGGTCTAATGTGGAAATTTATTCTCTTTTATGCCCTATAATAGAAGAAAATGTTTTACAGTTGATGGATAGTAAAACTATCCAAAATAAGCACATTTTTAATACAATTTTAGAGCAGCTAAAAATTCGAAGTGTAAATAGAAGCATGAAGTAAATTAGAATTAAGTAAGTTTCATATTTTAGTAAAACCCAGCACTTTCTGTTGTAACCTGGATTATTTGAGCATGTAAACACAGCTCATTTCAGTATTATCTACAAGTGGGATTATCCACAACTTGAAATATTTCATGCATGTAAACATAGTGTTTGTGTTTACATTGCCTTACCTTTAGCTAAGTGTGAACCAGCCTTAAGAAAAAAAAAGAAGTAAGAAGTAAGAAGAAGTAATAAGAAAAAAGAAGTAAGAAGTAAGAAGAAGTAATAAGAAGAAAGAAGTAAGAAGTAAGAAGAAGTAATAAGAAGAAAGAAGTAAGAAGTAAGAAGAAGTAATAAGAAGAAAAAAGTAAGAAGTAAGAAGAAGTAATAAGAAGAAAGAAGTAAGAAGTAAGAAGAAGTAATAAGAAGAAAGAAGTAAGAAGTAAAAAGAAGTAATAAGAAAGAAATAAGAAGTAAGAAGAAATAATAAGAAGAAAAAAGTAAGAAGTAAGAAAAAGTAAGAAGTAAGAAGAAATAAGAAGTAAAAAGTAAAAAAAGTAAAAAAAAGTAAAAAGAAGTAAGAAGAAGTAAAAAGAAGTAAGAAGAAGTAAAAAGAAGTAAGAAGAAGTAAAAAGAAGTAAGAAGAAGTAAAAATAAGTAAAAAGAAGTAAGAAGAAGTAAAAAGAAGTAAGAAGAAGTAAAAAGCAGTAAGAAGAAGTAAAAAGAAGTAAAAAGATATTGGGAATATTTTGACCAACTTTTTTAGTGCTTATTTTTGCCTATTTTGGGGGTTAGTGCCTATATGGCTTTTTAATGCCTATAATTGCTTATTTTGTAGTTTTTTTCCATTTTTAACACAAACTTGGCTTGCTTTTACTAAAAAAAATGACAGTAACAGCTTTACAAAGTGAAACAATTACGTAAATGTTACACGTAATTGTTTCACTTTGTGAAAACAAAGGGAAACAACATGACATCATGAGGACATCAGCAATTGGTTAAAAACTAACCAAATTATATCGTTATGAAGATATCTCATAATTAGGCCTACTTGCCTGACAATTCAATAAACATGTGCATGTGGACATAATTATTAAAATGCCAAAAGATAAATCCAGCATAAGTTTTTTGCTTAAGCAGTGGATAGCCAGTGATCCAAGCTTTAGTACAGATGGAACAAAAATATTTTGTCAGCCGTGTTCCAAGGAGGTAAAAAAAATTTAATTTTAAATATTTTTTTTTGACTATTTTCTGAGATTTCCCAGAATCCTGGGATAAATATTTTTGTTAAGGGTATAGATAGGATTTGTTAGTAGTGGTTATATTTATTAGTTTAATTAAATATAAAAGCAGGAAATAAATAAAATTTAGTTTTATCAACTTTTAAGTAAATAAAAAAGTGATTATATTTTTATTTTATCTTGAAAGTGTCTACTTTGTAATTTTGCAGTAATTTGGGTCTCATGTTGTTGAAGTTTAGTAATGTAGCCAACATTGAAATGCAGATGCTTAAATTATTTCCTTTTGAAGTTGGCCTTAATCCAAAATTTCAGATTCTTGACGAGATTACAGCACAAGGGGTTCTTAGCAAAATAAGAAACCAAATCTATTTAGATCTGACTTATAATGAGCTGATTAGTTTTTTTCTGACAAATTTCCTTAAAACAACTATCAATGATATTTTCTCTGGAATAATCCAGCAAAAAATTAAGTTTAAGAAATCATTTGCCAAACAAATGGATTTCGTATAGTACAATGCTCAAACTATTTTTGCACAATTATTAAATATGGTCAAAAGTCTTGACTGGAATGGTCAAACTGGAGAGAAGGTTTTAACATATGGTGAAGTAAATTTTAAAACTGAAAAACAATTTTCCAAGTTTAATTTGGAATTAGCCTTTGTCTCAATATTATTCCAGCATTTTATTGATAGTGAAAAACAATGTAATGATTTAATTGTTGCAGATTTACTGTTGCCAGCTTATGATTATTGTATTCAAGCTAGCCATCTTTTTAACCTGTTAAATGCTTGGGGGTGATTAGCGTAACAGAGTGAGCATCTTTCATACTCAGGGTACAAAATTTGGCAAAGCTATGCTGTAATAAGTGTTTAGAATTAGAAGATAAGAAGTCAATATGAGTGAGTTATTGTTAGAATTGTGTAGTGAAAAAATACAAGCTTTGATGCAGATAAATGCAGGAGAAAGCTATAAAACCATATTTACTACAATCTTGCAAGAAAGTGAGTTAGTAGGGGATGTTTAGGTATTTATTGTTTTATGAAAAAGCGAAAAAGAAACAAAGTGCTTAGTATTTCAATACTAAAAGCTACTGTTTATGCAAACATTAAGTATATTTAGTATGTTTAATGAATTTAAATACTCTTCAATTTTTTCATAATTTATTATTTTTTTTTGCAATATGTGACTAAATGGTGGTTGGATTTTTTATTTTCATTACATTCCAGGTGCATGCCACAAAAAATATCATCTGGACCAGCATTCAACTAAATCAGTGAAAGATCAGCAACCTTTTATCAATGAGTCCTTTCAAAATCAAAATCAAGATCAGCTAACATTTACTCAGGAATTGTGTAAAGTCCTTGTAGCTACCAAACTGCCATGGAAAAAAATTGAAAATCCAGTTTTTAAAAACTTCTTGGCTAAATGGACGAAAATGAGAGTTCCCAGTGAATCTACCCTTCGGAAGAATTATTTACCACACTGTTTTGAACAAAAGATGGATCAGATTAAGGAGTACTTTAGAAACTCGTACTTTTGGGTAAGTGTGGACGAGACAACTGATTGTTGTGGAAGATACGTGGCTAACATAATTGTTGGGAAACTGGAGGAGGACCCTAGTCAGTGCTTCTTAATTGTATGTAAAGAACTGGAGAAGACTAACCACTCAACAATTGCCAGAGTTGTACGAGACGGATTAAGAAGAATTTAGCCAAATGAGCAAAATGGTGAAAAATTTCTATTACTAGTGACAGATGCTGCAGCTTACATGTTAAAAGCTGGGCAAAGTTTGAAGGTGTTTTACCCAAATATGATACACTTAACGTGTACGGCACATGGTCTTCACTGGATAGCAGAAAACATTAGAAGTCAGTTTCCCATGGTGAATAAAATTATCTCAAAAGGCAAAAAAATTTTTTTGAAAGCACCATCTCGAATTGTGCTGTTTAAGGAAACTTTGCCAAACACACCTCTCCCCCCAGAACCAATAAATACCTGTTAGGGCACTTGGTGAGAAGCCGCTTTTTACTATGCTGAACACTTGACCAAACTTAAACTTGTCATTGGTAAATTGGATAGCAGTGAAACAGCTGCAATTCGAGAATTCAAGAACATAATGTCTGAGCCTTCATTAGTTGGGGATTTGGCATTTATTAAATGCTACTTTGGAAACCTACCAAATGCTGTAACATGTTTGGAAAACAGAAATATACCATTACTGGATTCCATGAAGATTGTGATGGATGTTGAATCTGCATTAAAACAAGTTCTAAGCAGATTAGGCCATGAAATAATTGCTAAAATAGACAGTGTTCTGAGTCGAAATCTGGGCTGGAAAGAAATTTCTGAGATTGCAGCTGTACTGAGGGGAGAAGGTGTTTTAAATCTGGTCGCATTTGATTCTAGACAACTGGCATCTATGAAATATTGCCCTATTACTTCATGTGAAGTAGAAAGATCATTTTCCCAACTTAAAAACATGTTATCTGACAACAGAGCTTGTTTTACTATGGAAAACCTTGAAAAATACATAATTGCATCATGTTGTTTGAATTTGAATGAATAAATAATAAATAATATCTTGTTGCCTTTTTTTGCCTATTTTGCTTTTTCAGTGCCTATTAGTGCCTATTTTGCCTGCCTATTTGGACTTTTTTTAGTGCCTATTATCCGTACCCTATTCATAATACACACAGTAATCACTTAGCAGTTTATACAAGGGATTATTTTGTGGAGTTTTTTATGTGAGTAGAAGGTCTTGTACCATGGCAAATTAATCATACAATGTGATCAGATTAAATTTGTTATTCTGAATTTTACAGACAAAATAAAAACCATGATCAAATTTTTTTAATTCTGTTTTAATTATTTTTTATTATTTTTTATTCAATTTATTTATAAAATTTGACAAAAATAACATTTGATTTATTGATATATTGACTTGACCTTGTGAGTAGGTGTGACCTTGTGAATAAGTAAGGCCTTGCATGGTTGTTTGCCTGCTTTATTATTTCTGTTTTGTAATCTCTATGTTTTTAGTTTTAATCAATTAGTAATCTTAATCTTTTGTGACATGTCAGTAAGAACCAGGGGCGGACTAAGGCCTAGGCAACCTAGGCACGTGCCTAGGGCCCGTAATTTTTAGGGCCCGAAAATTAGGTTTTTAATTTTTTAATTTTTATAATTAATTTTTATTTTTATTTATTTATTTTTACTACCAAACGCAAAGTATGTGTCATGACTGAAAAATAGGCCCGGAATTACAATGTTGCCTAGGGCCCGCTTTAGCCTTAGTCCGCCACTGCACCTGGAGCTGTTTTCAGATTTTATTTGCAAAGTGAGAGCTAGAGGAGGGTGGTTGCTGGTCATCATCGGGGCCAATCAAAATCTAAGATTAGAATAAAATGTATAAAAAAAATATGATAGATCTATTATAAAGTTGAAATGCAAAAATTAAACAAGTTTTTTTAATTGTACATTTTCAACATTACTAAACATTTCTGTGGCAAAATAAGCAATTTTATGAGAGACAAATAAATAAGAAGATAAAAAAAATTTATTTACTAAATACGCAGAAAATAATAAACTATCAATAAATAAAAATATTTACAATATGCTACTGTCTTATATTGAGAAAATTGTGTATGTTACACTGTTTTTTTTTTTCATAATAAGAAAATGTTGACAAATGGAGTCTAATATAAAACAGAAATTACATTAAATAGCAATTAATACCAGTGGCCCGTTGGTCTAGGGGTATGATTCTCGCTTTGGGTGCGAGAGGTCCCGGGTTCAAATCCCGGACGGGCCCGGTTCCGTTTTACATTTTATTTTTTAGCTAATTGGAAATTCTCTAGTGATAGTTTACGACGTACAGCATTTTTAGTATTAAAAAAGTCAAAGGAAAAACTGTAATTCCTGATCAAACTGTTCTGTCACCTTGAATCTTTACTATTTTCTATTTATTCTTATATTGTATTTCTTATGTAATTTATATGCTATGTTCTATTATTTACTCTAGATTAATCTTTATTTGATTGCAGATTAGAAGCCTGCTTTGCCTGCAACCCTAGACTGACTGTACATGATTTTGACCATTTATCTGATTTGACCTACCGATCACGACCATCCTTATCCTAGCTTAGACTTCACCTTCCATTATCATGTATGTCTTCTTTTAAGTATTCTATTCCTTTATGTTTATCCTAGTTTTGTTTGTATTTGATTTAATAAATGTTTAATCAGCTTAATTGTCGTTTGTTTACAGTGGCGGATTTTCCAACAGGCGCACGAGGCGCGTGCCTCGGGCCTCACGAATCAAGGGGGCCTCAAAATTTGGAAAAAATACAATCAAATCTAAAAAAAAAGATCCTCTGG
>JAQFZN010002546.1:0-11106 GCA_034687075.1 Geophilus carpophagus | reverse complement strand
ACAAAACCAACCAGAAAACCACAAAAACCAACAAAACCAACCAGAAAACCACAAAAACCAACCACAATACCAGAAACAACAACCACAATACCAGAAACATCGACCACAATACCAATAGAACCAACAACACTAGATACAACAACCAAAGGACCTCAAAAACCAACAACAAAACCAACCAGAAAACCACAAAAACCAACTCCAATACCAATAAAACCAACCACAATACCAATAGAACCAACAACAACACTAGATACAACAACCAAAGGACCTCAAAAACCAACAACAAAACCAACCAGAAAACCACAAAAACCAACCACAAAACCACAAAAACCAACCACAATACCAATAGAATCAACCACAATACCTATAGAACCAAGCACAATGCCCATAGAACCACCTAACATTGTGATAATTAATGTGTGTTGTGGCCCAGATTGTTGCAACGAGTGTTGTGACACAATCTCAAAAAATAAAACAGAAATTAAAGAAAAAATAAAAATGAAAATAAAAATAACTAATTCAGAAATTTTAGAAAACATAAACCAACAACAAAACCACAAAAACCAACCACAAAACCACAAAGACCAACAACAAAAGCACAAAGACCAACAACAAAACCACAAAAAACAACCACAATAGCAGAAACAACAACTAAAAGACCTCATAGATCGACCACAATACCAATAGAATCAACTACAATACCAGAAACAATGACCAAAGAACCTCAAAGACCAACAACAAAACCACAAAAACCAACCACAATACCAGAAACAATGACCACAATACCAATAGAACCAACCACAACACTAGATACAACAACCAAAGGATCTCAAAAACCAACAACAAAACCAACAACAAAACCACAAAAACCAACAGCAAAACCACAAAAACCAACAGCAAAACCACAAAAACCAACCACAAAACCACAAAAACCAACTACAAAACCACAAAAACCAACTAGAAACCAATAGAACTGACTCCAATACCAATAAAACCAACCACAGTATCAATAGAATCAACTACAATACCCATAGAACTGCCTAACATTGTGATAATTGATGTGAGTTGTGGCCAAGAGTGTTGCAACAATGAGTGTTGTGACACAATCTCAAAAAATAAAACAGAAATTAAAGAAGAAATAAAAATGAAAATGAAAATACCTAATTCAGAAATTTTTGAAAACATAGACCAACAATTAAAACACATTTAAAATTTGAAAACACAATTTAGTCAGATTTAGCCCAAAAAAGTCTTCATATTTAATTTAAAGAAAGTCAACCAGTAATGAGAAGGGATACTGCAAATCTGAATATTTATTTGGGTCTCAGTAAAAAGGTTGAAAAAACAATACTAGAACTAAAACCAGAACTAAAAAAGTTCAACTATATTTTTTTGCAAAGTATATAAAAAAAATTTCTTAATGTTTTAATTTAAATTTATTTTGAGAAAATAAAATATTAAAATTAAATAAACAAAAAAATTAAATATTATTTTCAAGTAAATACAAATGCATAAAATTTAAATCCGTAATATGCAAGTGGAGAGAAGGTATTCCATAACAAAAGAAAAGTAATTATATATTACAATAAAATAACATTGACAGTATCTAAAAATAACATTAGCAATATATGTTATAAAAATTTTACTTTTTTTTAAAAAGGCAAACAATCTAAAAATGATTTTTTTCTGTGAATGTTTGTTATTAGACATGTTTAATAATTGAAATCAGAAAGAAAGTAATTTTTATTTCTGATTTGCTATTTGCTATCCCAGTCCTGTGTAGGCACCAATTAAAATAATGTTGATTTTTTTGTAGAAAGAAACTGGCATTGTTGTATTTGTTTTGTTTCAATTTGTCAGTGTAGAAATTACAATTATAATCACAAATAAATAGAAAAAACCCATCATCATCTATTGTTAATTTTTTGTAATGATTATTTTAATTTATACATGTGTTGATATGTTATTTTCTTATCAATAGGTGCGTTCAATTTATTTAAGAAAAACTTAAAAGTTTGCTTAAATGACTGAAGTTAAGTCGAATAAGACAAAAAACATACTATTGAATGCTCTTGAATGTAATTTTAAGCATTTATTAAATACTCTTAAATAATGATGAAATAATTATAAGGCAGATCTGAATATTTACATATGCACATTTTCAAAAAAATTTCAATTGTAATTTTGTAATGACTAAAATTTACTGACCTGTTCTTTTCCTAAATACTTTTTCTTTACTAGGTAGAGAGCAACATCACGTTCTTCTTCTACTGTCCATGTTCTTGTCTCTGATCTAATTCTTTTTTAGCTGCAATTTTTTTATAACTAAAATTATGTATTGTTTTATCCTGAAGCATGCGCATTCAATTTAGTTTTTCTTAACAACAATACTTTTAAACAGATAAGTAAGAAAATGTGTGGCTTAAATTTAAGTCACATTTAAGTAATATTTTTCTTAAATAATGATGCAAAAAACTTCATTTCCTGCTAAAATTAAATTTAAGCAACTGAAGCAACTTAAGAAAATTTTGCTTAAATAAATTGAACGCACCTATTGATTTTTGCTTAATTCACATGTGTTAACCCCTGTTACTTAAAAGAGTAAAGCTTTTTTAATCTTCTCTCATCACAACTGTAATTTTAACTAACTGCTGTATTACTATACAGTATATGGATAATTTTCAGTAACATTATCATGACATTCTAAGTGTTAGAATCATCTTTCTTGTGTTTTCCACATTTTTTAGTAACCTAGACTTTAGTTTTCAGAGTTTTTTTTTGTTTTGTTACTCTTCTTCTTATGGTTATATTATCATATTGTTTTTCTGGTTCTTCTATTTGTTCTAGTCGTTCTGTAACCCCCTTGTTTAGCTCTAAACCCCTGTTATATTTAAATATATGCCTATTTTTTGGTTTTCTCAATTTCATAGCTTTTCAATATTTCTCTTTTATGTCAATCTTTCTTTATAGTTTTGATTTCCGCTGTCTTTCATTTTATTTCATAACCTGTTTCTTTGTTGTGTTTTTCTTTTTTATATCTTTTAATGCTCTTTTACTCTTACCTCTAATGTTCTACCTGTTTCACCTATATAAATTTTGTTCAATTCATTACACTCTAGAGTGTATATACCAATGCTTTGTGTTTTAGGTGTGATCTGTTTTTCTCTAAATAAATTGTATAGATTATTTCTGTAATGTAAACTTATAGTTCCTTTTTCTCTAAAAATCACTGCAAATAATTTTAAATTTCCAAACATTTCATTTTTGGAAATTTATTGGAAAAAGTTAAACTTTTTTCAAATTCAATACTCTTTGGAAATGTAATGTGAAATTTGTTTTGGAAAGTCAACTTTCCAAAGCTTAAAGTTGAAATGTTAAATGTATTATGAAAAGATAACTTTCTTGCAATAAAAGTTGATATACTGTATATAAATGCATGTGAAATTTTATTTTTGCTATTTTGTTACTTGATACATTTTAAAAGTTAAAAAAAAAATTATACTAATGTTTTTAATTATTGATAGATTGATTCTATAAATTTTTATTTATTTATTTATTTATTTGGATTAATAGAATGGATGAATGTGGATTGTAAAATATAGAACACTTGGTCATATTTTTATTCTAATTTGTGATTAACAAAAAATATTAATTGGTCTTATGATACATATGTCATTGATCAACAGGGTGTTGACCGCTACCGTTATAGTAATGGCATTACTGGTGACGGTAACACGCTACAATCAAGGCATGGTAATGCATAACGGTAATGCGTTAATAGAGAGTTTGTGCAGCACATTGTTAGAACAAAACAATATTCGATAACGATATTGTTGTGCTGTATCGTTTTCGTTTTTAGATAACCTACGCTAAATATAAAAAATAGAGTAGCCAATTAGAGTAAGGAACACTATTCTGTAACAATGGTTACTTATAATTAGATGAAATAGTTCAACTGGTTGTAACCAAGTGAAATTTTTTGAACAAGTATTGTTAGTTTACAACAATGAATAGTGTCAAACCTAAAATTTCTACATGCACAAATTACAAATAAATTAAAACAATAACACTAACGCTAAAAGGATATCGTTTCGTTTGTAGTGTAGCGGGCCACATAACGTTGAACTGCACAAACTCCCTACTGTCAAAGCTGGGTTATACTTAACAGTAACACGTTATTTATTATTTTGGAGGGGTTTGTCAGATTTTTTTCTCCCTCTCTATTGTTTTTTATTTTTGACCATATATTCTATGAGAACAGCCTTGTTTTATAGTTTAGGAATTTTGTATCACCTTTATCTAAAAAATATATTTGAAATTTGGTTCCTAGTCACTTAATGACACCTACCCTCCTTAACAAATTAGTTCAGTTTCCTATGTCCCTTTTGCAACTGTTAAATTTATTTTCAACAACAAAGAATAAAACTTTAGTGGATTTTTATTTTATAAGTTCTTAATAGTTGCTTCCTATTTTATTTACTGCAAATTGGTGCCATGTTGTCTGCTTGCTGCATTGCTGGTGCAATTTGACCCATCGCTACGTGAACCTCAAGCCATATGAGCTCAACAGACCCTTGATTTCCTCTTCCTACTCTTAGCAACAAGAGACATTTTTTCAACATATACAACATGTTTACAATTTTTTTTGCCTTGCACAAAAATTAATTTCTAAAAATTTTTAAAACTCTGGTTACCTTGTTTTGTTATAAGTTTATATTCAACTTGATTTGTCCTGATAATGGACAAATGGATTTTTTTGGTGCATAACATTTAGTTTGTCCCCATTCACTTTCATTTATTTTCTGTTATTCTGAAAGAATATTTTGTATAGCAGAACAGTTAAAACTTTAAAAGACACAGAACATTTTTTTTGTGCATTCATATTTCAGTTTTAATTCATTTTTTGATTAATTTGACATAATCCAGATTTATTATACCATATATTTTCATTTTTCCCCATTTGTCAGGTTTCACTTACTCAGCTCTCAATTACTTATGGTTTCTGCTCCTTTAGCTCTGCTAGTGGTGTCAGATGCCCTTGAACTTGGGCACTTATATTGAAGAGTCTGGGTTATTAGTTTGGTTAAAACTTTTACTTTATAGGAATTAATTAATTTTTTAATGATTACTTGCTCTGTAGTTAGTTTTAAAACAGTGTTTGTTTTGTCAGCTCTGTCTGATGGAATTATTATTTTAGGCTAAAACCAGAAATGAATATAAAAAAACTGGTTTTTAGGAGTGGAACAGAATCAGACTACTATTTTCTTTCGTTTCCGAACTAACAAGCAATAAACAGTTATTAATATTGTTTAATATATATTAACAGCAGGAGTTTTTGCTATCTTTATGTCCTCATCATAATTATTTCACATTCCATGTACTGAGTCAATTTCCTTAAAAGGAAAATAAATATCCAAAGCAAACACATATATTATTTACAATCTATTTGTCAGCAATATTTAGTTGTGTGTATAAAAGCAAGAAAAAAATCCCACTTCATAGTTCCACTACACCGTTACATTACTGATCATGAGAATTGTCACTGCCATTTTTCTTTCTGATCTTCTGCTAACACAGGCAGAAATGCTTTTGCATGCACAGAGATATGAGACAAACCGCCGGTAAGTGAAAGAATTCTAATAAAATTGAAAAATAAATTTTATCTCTGATCTAAACTAATGAATTCGTTTAATTATTTAGAGAGGTTCAGTTTTTCTAAATATCACTCTTAGAAGATGATGATGCGTACTTTGCATTTTAAGCAATAACTGTAGAGGTGGAGCTTCATACTGGCCAGATGATAGTAATGATGGCCAACAATGTTGTATGAAGTAAGTTTTGGTCACAACTACAACAACAGCAACAAGGGAGCCAACAATCAACAAAATAAAAATGTTTTATTGAATGTTTAAATTTGAATACGTTAAATAAAATTAGTGTAAATACAGTAGCTTATAACAGTAAAGAGAGAATTGTGTAAACCTTTAATTAAAAGTAAGGGGGAATGTTCTATAGGTGCATAAATTGCAACAACAATCTGTTTAAGAAAAAACTATTTGTAAGTAAAAACCGAATAAGAAAATTGTTTTTAAAAATATTTTAAAGTATATTTTTCTACCTACATAAGTGCATCTTCTACAGCTTCTACCGTTTTTAATTACATTGCACCATACATTTTTAAAACTGGCCAACATAATATTTCAGTATCATCTTACTACCACCAATAGAAGCTGTAACACATGCACGTACATATCTAAAGTTTCAATACAACGTTACTGTAGTAATCATGAGAATTGTCCAGGAATTGTCGCTGCAACTTCTCTTTCTATAAATTTTCAACCCAACCCTAAATTTAGGGAATTGATCATTTCGCCGTTCACGATTCACCGCGAAAAAAAAAAATCAAAAAATTCAAAAAATCAAAATTTTTAAAAAATAAATGTTTATGATTGCTATTATTATTAATACTATGCTACGAGATATACAATTTTGCAAAAAGAACTTGCATAAGAATCAATTCTCACTTTTATTTTGTCAGAATAAGAAGACTTTTACTATAAAATAGCAATGAAATCATATTCAAAACATTTGCTTACATATTGGTTATTAATTTTTTTTCTAAGTGCAAATTAAAGAGCAATAATTTTACAACACTAAAAATATGTTTGCAGGTGGGAACAAAAATAACTTTGAATGTTGTTGCAACTAAAAAATGGATTTGTTTTTGTTAAAAACCACAAATTTGAATGTATTAGAATAAATAAAAGTACAAATATTTATTTTTTAGAAGAAATGTGTATACATGATGTTATCTTAAATTGATATTTTTTGTGTTTTTGTTTTCATTGTGAATTATTTGGTCAAAGAAATAGTAAAAGGACTTTAATATAACGTTTCAAATCCATAACAAATACAACAGAGAATATATACAATACATAACCTAACAATATTGCAAGCAACTTACTATGTTTACATTTATATTTATAAATATCTACATTCATTGTAGTTTTTTACTGTGTTTGCAGAAGTGTGACGGCCTTTTGGACATATACGTCCCGAGGTCGTCACGGGACCTATGACCCCTATTTTACTAAGTGTACCAGGTGGCTCCGCCTCCTTGGTCACGTGACTTCGTGAGCCCCCTTCCCGAGGCTCACTCAGTCCTGAGCTAGGTGCGAGACGGTGAAGAGCTCTGTCTTGCAGCCTAGTGATTGAGGGACTTGAGTGACGCAGAGAGGAATGTCCCTTCCTGCGATGGTCTCGCGGTCTACCATGAGTGATCATTCGGGTTTACTCGATGATCCCCTTTTAGGCACTTGATCGACCTGAGTTTCATGACATAAGTGTCATGATTCTAGTTTTAAGTCATCATGGTCCATTACATTGTAGTGGACCATGGGCAACTGGATTTATGATGGTGCTGACTCTGTCAGCGGTGCAACATGCGGAGCAAGGTGACCGAGAGGCCACAGTACCAATTGTTCCAATAAACATCCGTATCTTAATTATCTGAGTCCAATTTATTCGTACCTGCCCTTCTTGCTATTTGGTAAGCTCCAAACTTATCAAGTAGTCCAAGAGGCAGTCACAGAAGTAAGAATGGGCTTGATTGACAAATTACTCTTTTTAACGAGTTATAATGTGTCAAGTTTCACAAATATTGTATAACAAATAATAAAGATTATTTTCTAAAAATAACTTTTAATACATTTCTTTTTTGGTTAGTCGTAGCATAGTATTAATAAGAAGAGCACTCATAAAAATATGTGTATTGCACAACAAGAAATCACTGACAAAATAGATAGTTTAAATTAGATTAAGTAGTTTAGATTAGGTTAGGTAGTTTAGGTTTGTCCTACAATAGCCTCATTTGCGTGCATTAATTTCTTTTTGGAAGATATAATTTTTTGTCGTGTAAAAGATTTCTATGTATAGAACCAGCACAAATAAATTAGGTAACAACTATTGTACCTGTTCAACCAGCACTAAATAACAAGGACTTTAATTTACAATTATACCCTGTTTGCACCGAGAAGTTAAGCTAGATTAACTTCAACATCCTGCTAAAAAAAACTTGGTGCGAACGCACCTGGCTTAACTTAGGCTAGATTAAAAATTCTTGAACTAGATTAAAAATAGCCAGTTCCTGAAACTAGCTTAAGCATGTTCAACTAGCTTAAGTCCCACAATGCATTTCTCTCAAACTCCCTTTTCAAGTCATGTGACATTATTTAAAGAAAAATTAAAAATCTGAGTTCTGAATTTAGGTAATTGATTCAAAAATATATTTTGATTCTATTTTAAAGTATTTATTTTTATTTATAATTCTTGTAATTAGCATTAACTACTCTTGCCAGGCATCTGAGTTTATTGACCACTTATGTCTAATCTAGCTTGACCAGTGCGAACGGTATAGCTTAACCAGACAAACTTAAACCAGATAAACTTTAGCTAGCTTGAAGTTAAGCTAGATAATTTTTATCTGGTTTAAGCAGTGCGAACGGGTATTACAGTGCAAAATTTTGTAATTTCTAATTATACAACAAATTTTGTTTATTTGCACGTATTGTACTAAAAATAAGAAATAAATAAAAATTAATGTTCAATTTGAAAATATTAAATAAAGTTACTGCAAATCCTTTAATATGCATTAGAGAGACTTGTGCAATCCTTTCAAAACTACTGTAGAAATTGCAGCTGCAAATATGTATAGGAGAACGTTCTGTGAGTGCAGAAGTTGCACCAACAATCTGTTTTAAAAAAAACTATTCTAAAATAAAAACTAAATACAAAAGTGCATTTCTATTCTCTTACAACTTCTACCAGTGTACTAAGACAGTATTTAATTACATTGCATCATACATTTTTATAACTGGCCAACATAATGTTTCACCATCATTTTACTACCACACATCTACATATCTAGAGTTTCAATACAACGTTACTGTAGTAAAAATGAGAATTGTCAGTGCAACTTTTCTTACTGTTTTCCTCCTAGCATTTGTAGAAATGCCTTTGCATGCACAATACGTTTGGAGTAAGTGAAATAATTCTAGGTAAAATTGGAAGGCAAATTTTATCTCGTGAGCTGATAAAAAAGTTAACAAACACCTTTAAATTTAACACAGAACTCTGATATGCAAAATTTTCAACACAACTCTAAATCTACAGTAATAAATTCGTTAAATTATTTTGTTTCAGCTTGTCCATTTCTTGATTTAGGAAAATGGTGCGTAAAATGTCAATTAAACGATGTATGTGCCCGAGGAAGAACATGTTGCCCAACTAAGGGTGGCCAAACTTGTTGTGTGGAACTAGTTCAAACAGCTGTGACCACGACAACGACCACAACAACAACCACGAGACGGACCACAACAACCACCAAACCGACCACAACAACCACCAAACCGACCACGACAACCACCACACCGACCACAACAACCACCACACCGACCACAACAACCACCACACCGACCACAACAACCACCACACCGACCACGACAACCACCACACCGACCACAACAACCACCACACCGACCACAACAACCACCACACCAACCACAACAACCTCTACACCTACAACAACAACCACTACACCTACCACAACAACCACCACACCTACCACAACAACCACCACACCAACCACAACAACCACCACACCGACCACAACAACCACCACACCAACCACGACAACCACCACACCAACCACAACAACAACCACAACAACCACCACACCAACCACAACAACCACTACAACCCCTATACCAACCACAACAACCACAACAACCCCCATTCCAACCACAACAACCACCACACCAACCACAACCACCACCACACCGACTACAACAATTATCACAACAACGACCACAACAGCAACCACAACCAAAAGTCCTCATAAACCAACAACAAAACCACAAAAACCAACCACAATACCAGAAACAACAACCACAATACCAATAGAACCAACCACAATACCAGAAACAACGACCAAAAGACCTCATAGACCAACAAGAAAACCACAAAAACCAACCACAAAACCACAAAAACCAACCACAATACCAGAAACAACGACCACAATACCAATAGAACCAACCACAATACCAGAAACAACGACTAAAAGACCTCATAGACCAACGATGAAACCACAAAAACCAACCACAAAACCACAAAAACCAACCACAAAACCACAAAAACCAACCACAAAACCACAAAAACCAACTACAAAACCACAAAAACCAACCACAAAACCACAAAAACAACCTAACATTGTAATAATTAATGTGTGTTGTAACAAAGAGTGTTGCAATAATGTGTGTTGTGACACAATTCCAAAAAATAAAACCGTAATAAAACAACAAATAGGTATAAAAATAAAAATAACTAATTCAACAATATATGAAAATACAAAAAAATAAAAATCAAAAATAAAATAAAAAGTGAGAATAAATTAAAAAAATAATAAAAAAAAAATAATTCAGGTTTAGCCAAATAAGGTCCTGACATTTAAAATAAAGATCTGGAGTTTTTTTGTGATGGCATCTATTTTTTAACAAAAAAGCCCTGCTAAAAATAATCACCCTGTGATGAGAGGGGACAATTCGCAAATCTGAATATTCAATTGGGGCATAAGTAAAAAAGTTGAGAAATAATATCAGAACTGAAACCAGAAACTAAAGAGGTCAATCATATTTTTTTTTTCAATTTTTTAAGATTAATTTTTTAATGTTTTAATTTTAATTTATCTTGTGAAAATAAAATATTAAAATTAAATCAAGAAGGAAATTAAATATAAATTTATAACAATCTATAAATATATTATTTTCATGTAAATACAAATACAACAAATTTAAATCCGTAACATGCAAGTGGATAGAAGGTATTCCATAACAAAAGAAAAGTAATTATATATTACAATAAAATAACATTGTATATAAAAATAAAATTAGCAATATACTCTGTATCTCTGTTAATTTGTTTTTAGTATTTTTTTAACTTAAAGTAAGTAAAATATTAGGGGGTTTCAATAAGTCACTAGGGGCGTTCAATCCAAAAAAAAAGTGACTTTTGAAAAATCACTTTTAAAAGTGTCTTTTGAAAAGTCACTTT
>JAQFZN010002545.1:0-11112 GCA_034687075.1 Geophilus carpophagus | reverse complement strand
GTAGATTTAGAAATTGTTTTGTTGATTTTTTCTGACCATTTTCGAGTTATAATGGCACTTGATGCAAATCGATTATGTACGTGAAAATAGGGTATTTCCGTGGCACAATCCGAGACATTGAGTAGGGCAGGGAAAAAGTAAATTTTACAAAAAAAAATTGAAAAATTACCTGAAGTGAAAATAAATAAATACAAAAAAATTATTTTAAGCATAATTTAAACTAATTTAAACTAATTTAAACTAATCACCTTTTAAATTATTTTAAAAGGTGATTTGTTTTAATAGTTAAAAGTATTTTGCAACAGAATGAACCTTTTCAAGTTCATCACATTTTTCTATTTTTCTATTCATCACATTTTTGCCAATAATAAAAAGCCCAGAAAATAATACCATCAGTGATAAATTAATAAATGTAATTTGATAATATGATCATAAATAAATGTGAAATCCAGGACATTTTCCAAGACGCGTACCCATGTGGGACACAGAGCCAGAATTCGGGACTGTCCCGCAAAATCTAGGATGAAAAGCCATCAGAGTTAAAAGGCAACTAACCATTGCTTGTATTTCTTTTCCCCCAATACATCAGTTTAATAGCTTGACTTTATTTCCTTTAACATATTAGACAAAATCACAATTTTTTATCAGTAGGTGAATTCAATAAGTGCATTCAATATGTTTGCTTTCATGGTTTTGTTATGTGGCTTTGCTTTCCTGGCTTTCAGAATTGTATTTTGACTTTGAACAGCTTACTGAAATCTTGCTTTCAGCGATTTGCTTTCCAAAACAGTTCCTAGAACTAGTTCCAGGATCCTATGATTAACCAACAAAATGGTGGCAAAAGCAATTAACTTTCCAAATACCTCCCAGAACTAGTTCTAAGATCCAAGATCAAACTAACATTTCACATCCAAAATGAATAAAGTTTATATCATACAATAAATAAAAAAAATTCATGACATAATTAATTTATTTCATAATTTTTAAATAGCAAAAATATTTTCTCGAAATGGGAATATTAACAGTAATGTATTAATGCCTAGATAGCCTTTGGACTAATCATAACAACAACTCACGTTTCGTGCTCTGCATTATATTTTCCTGATCAAAAGTGAGATTTAGGTAGCTTGCAACAAGATAGGAATTTATGTTTGTAAAAAAAAACTTATAATAAATGTATAAAATGAAATATTTTTTACTTATACTGTATAATATACATTTGCATATACAGTTGTCAAGTGTGGGGGTCTCATGATTAACTAACAAAATGGCAGTAAAAGCAATTTGCTTTCCACCTAGCTTCCAGAACAAGTTCTAAGATTTCAAGATCAAACCAACAAAATAGCATGCAAAACAATACAAAGATAAGAAATAAGATTTAAAAGGTTAGGATAAGAAATAAAGAGTGAAAAAAGTTTAAATAAAAAAAAAGTTATAAATATCAGGATAAATAAAGGAGTTAAAAAAGTTAGAAATAAAAATATGGATTAAAAGTATTTTAAATCACAGAAAACAAATATGCAATCACACACCAATCTAAGTCAAAACAAGATGGTGATGATGAAGTGGTGGGAAAGCTATGAGAAAGTTGATTTAGTCATCAGAAAGCCAGTCCGGACTAGCTTTTGTATAATTGGCTTTTCTAAAAATAATGTGAATTATGTGTACTTCCTGTCCCAGAAAGACATGTGTGGTATTATGCTGATACCTAGATATTGATTAATAATGATTGTGTTTTATGAATAATTATTGTCTAAGAATTTATTATTAGATTTTAATATTATGTTGTATTCTATATGATTTTTAAGATTGTTTAAGAGATAATGATTGTATGCCCATGCAGGTCTGTGCTTGAGCTAAGTGTTTTAAATAAATGTTATTGTTTAACTGTCACTCATGTGACATCATTGTGTAAGCTATAAAAGCCAAAGATGTGCTTGTATGGTTGTTCTTTTTTCAACTTGATGTCATTGAGATAGCACATGTTAAGAAAAGTGCTGTTGCTTGTGTATTTACCAGAGTGTAAAAAAATCAACTTTTTATTATTTATTGCTACCAGCCTCTTTTTCTAAAAACCCACAACATGAAAGCTAAGATATTGAATGTGACATTATACACAATTATTTAAGTTAAAAAGTACAGAAGCTGCAGAAAATGGGCTAATTTTTAAACAAATTCTCCAGACAAATTTTTCTGCAATCTATTTCTAAAAAAGAGAGTACTTTAATCGATAATTAGTTTAGTTACTTTAAAAGAAGTACTTTTAAAGGTTATCTTCTTAATTGGCTTCAAAATTCTAATTCTGTCTAAAATATCTAAAAATTGGGCAATTATGATTTTTGAAACATGTCTGGCTCCACCACTCCAGATTAAGGCTTGCCAAAAGTGGCACAAACAAAAACTATGAATGGGGTATGCAGAAAAATATGATTTTTGCAATTTTGTTCATTACAAAAAACATGATATTAAAAATGTAGAAATGAATCAATTTTTTGACAAAAAACAAAAAGTACACTGCTGCAAATATTTATTTTTCTTTATTTAAACTTACATAATTTTCAGGTTTTAAATAAAAATTATAAGTTTCATCAAGGGGATGCATATGCACCCATGCACTCCCCTGGTTGCACCACTGCCTGTCAATCTACATTATGATAAGAAATACATTATATGATGAATTAACACATTAAACTGAAAAAGCAGCTGTAATATTTATTATTTTTTTGTAGAATCCATTTCCAAAGCTGAAAAAAAATATCAGTTTTTTAAACTACACCAATGGGATTTGCAAAAAATATGAATTTTGTAAGATAAATTGTTATTGACTTGATAAGTTTATATTGAACACAATTTATTTTTCAGTTTCTACTAGATATAAATCATTTAGTATACTCATTGATTTCACACAAACTAGTAGTAGTGTTTGCCAACCAAAAGCTGTTAATGTAATTGTTTTATTTTATTGATTATTTATTATGAAGATATCACTAAATTAGTCAATTAAAATTAATATCAGATGAGACATCCAAATCATTTAAAAATTTAAATTCAGACTATGTTTAAAATTTTGTTATTTTTTTGTATTTTAGGTTTATTTGAGTACACCTGACGATCCATTTATTTCTCCCAGTTTTATGATAGAAACTCCATCTTTAAAACTGACTGGAGTAATGTTTAGACAAATACAGGTAAGCTACATACAGTTTCTATTTAAATACAAATACAATTGTTAAGTTTTATTTCAATAGAATAATTAAAGTTAATAAATAGTGACATTGCTACCATACACTAAGACTAAGCTAAGCGTAAAGACCCTTAGCATTTTGGAGCATTCAGAAGTACCAAAGCAGTGTTAATGAAAACTCTAAACTGCACAATAATTAATAAGTAATAAGTAATGAAAATTAATAAGTAATAAGTAATGAAAATTAATAAGTAATAAGTAAAGTCTATTCTAAAGATAATGAAGTATTTTTGTATTGTTTCTTATTTATATTTTTTATTACATTAATTTGTTAGCACGCATGTGCTGGCTGGTAGCATTGAGTTTTGGTGATTTATAGAAACCTGCCTGTTGTACTGCGTTCAGTGATTTTAGCAATTGTTTTTTTTAGTGAAAATCTTACAAATGCTTCATTTTCTATCAATATTTATTGATATTAAGAGTTTTAGTTACTTAATAAATGCAGGACACTAACTACAACAAACTATATCTAAATCAAAATTTATTTAATTTTCTTTTAGATGAAAGATCAAACATGAGTAACTCAAAACAAAAAAGACACATTTTTTAAATTTAAAACAATCTTTACAGAGCAGTTGACAGTTAGACTAAGCTGATTTTGTATTGCATTTGTGCTAAAACATTTCTGTAGTGTGATATACAAATATCCTGATGAAAGAGTATATTTAAAAACATTAATATGGAAAAACTTTTGGATTTCTTCTAACTGTGGCACTTGTAAAAGTAGCTACATTTACTAACGTGACTATTTTGATGGCATTTAAACCATGTAAATAGTATGGTTATGCTTATAACTGTTTAAAATAAAAATAAAAATAATATATAAAAAATAACAATGTATTTGTTCAAATTTGTGTTAATACAAAAATAAATGTCACATACATTTTAATGTGTGCAACTGTTTTGGGTTTCAGTTTAACCCTACTGATACTTCAGCTAAACCTCCAAGTTATTAACAGTGTAACTAGTTAAGATTTTTCTCTTTGGAAATAAAAAAATACCATTTCAAAACAACAAATTAGCTTTCTAGTTGCGCAAAAGAAATGTCTCTTTGTTATCTAAAAAGCTTTGAGAAGCAGTATTAGATGTCTAAGCAAGAGAACAAAGGCAAAGCTCCATATTTGAGATCTAAAACACCTGCAAAGTGGTATATCTAAGGCTTAAAAACCCACTATTGACTTATATTTGGGGCCTAAAAACATTCAAAACTACTTTAACACATAAAATCAAATGTAAAATTGCATTGAATTTTCTAAAAAGAAATACTGACTCAGGAAAACGTGCTATCTATGCCCAAATAGATCCTGTTACTCATAATAAAACACGAATTTAACAGGTCATAGTTCTGGAGCAATCCTCAATGCAATTTTACATTTGATTTTATGTGTTAAAGTAGTTTTGAATGTTTTTAGGCCCCAAATATAAGTCAATAGTGGGTTTTTAAGCCTTAGATATACCACTTTGCAGGTGTTTTAGATCTCAAATATGGAGCTTTGCCTTTGTTCTCTTGCTTAGACATCTAATACTGCTTCTCAAAGCTTTTTAGATAACAAAGAGACATTTCTTTTTAAGTAAGTGGGTCGGCAGGGAATGTTTTGGCATTTGAGGGCATTTGTTGTAGCATGTCTAATTGGTAGCGTTAGCCCTACTTTCACATATGGTGTATCCCAAATAAGACGTAATTTATAATAATAAATAAAATATATTTAATCGCAGGAATATTTTTTGTGTAGAATTTTTATAATTTTCTCCGCATTTAAAAGTTGTCTACTCTGTTGTCTTTCTTGTAATGTAAAATTAATACCTCGGGGTGCTAATGTTTTACAATCTGAAAGTTTGTTGATAGTATTACGTGTTCTTACACACAGTTTTGCAGAAACTTAATTAGTCTTTTTGGTGCTATTTGACCTGTTTGCCTTTTGGTTGCTTCTTGTAGGCACTTAGAAGCTTCATGTGAGTTGAAATGATCTTGGCCGAGACGTATTTAGAAGAATAATGAATACTTAATGATACACTTAATGATACAGGTTGTAACTCATACAAAAGTAAGAGAAGAAGTGATTTAAAGAATCAAAAGCACTTGCCTCGTAAACTTAATTTGAACATTAGCTCGTGCATATCAAATGCGCGCTACGCGTAACAATACAAAATAGTTACATTGTTCTAATTTAAACAATACTCGTACAACAAGAATAGCTGGTGCCAACATTCTAATTCAAACAATACAATAATAATAATACAATAAAAACATCACAAAAAACAGTTTGGTATTTATTAATACCACACTTCATGTCTGCCCCAAATATACTTTATTAAAATAAAACAAGTAATATTTAAAAATTAATTAGTTTTTTGTTTTACCAATGTCTCTGGGCTTGATGTTTGTTGAGCAATTAAATCCGCATTTCATTGTCTCTCTCTTTGACATTTTGATTCCATGTGTTCACTGCAAAAATAATGAGATTTCTTATATGGAAAGATGTATGAAAAGATTTATATTTCCATACATCTTTCCATTTAGAAAATCCCATCGTTTTTGCAGTGGTTAGTAAGGTTTAATTTTTCACTTTTATTTTATTGGCGGCAAGAACCTAAGAGTTGCTCCCTAGTGAAACTTTTTAAAACTAAGCAATGGCGGCACTAGTGAAGATAGTACAAACACAAGTACACACCTGTCTTACAGAAGACTTTTATTTGCTTTGTCTCAACATGTCAGAAGCATAAAACTCGCATGAAAGTCAAATATAATGCCATCTCTACATAAACTAGTAATCTTAGTGTGTAATAAATTTTTGAATTTTTTGCTGGATTATAATATGTTCGTCTAATGCTTGCTGCAAAGCAAGTCAGCATTGCTCTGAAAACTTGTTAGTTGGTTGATCTAGCTTGGATCTTGCCTTGCGTTGGACTATGCTCAAGTGCCTTCGGGCACAGGTTAAGCGGGATTGCCCATTGATGGATGACCCAGCAAGACTGTCTTTCCCGTGGCCCAGCATCTAAATCCCGAGAAAAAGGTCAGATGTGTGACAACCAAAGAAATCTAGGAATGTAACCTGTTAAGTAAACATTCTAAGACAAGACAAGATTTTGATTTTCCAGATGCTGATTTGTTTTGGTTCCCTGGCATCAGATTCCTTTCTCTATCTCTAGTGAACAGGTGGTCTGATAGGCAATCACAACAAGTAAAAGAAGAACAAAGTTCAAGGCTAGGTAGTTGTAGCCAATCAGATCAACCACTTGACTTAGCCACGCATCCTTGGAACAGGAAAGAGGCCTTGTTTTAGGATGCACACCTAAGGGATCAACCAGCCAATCAGGTCTGGTGTTGTTTTCAGAGCAAAGCTGACTTACTAACAGCGAGAATCAGGTAGATATAAGTTATGAGTAAAGACTGTGGTTAATAAAAATTGCCAACTTTAACTATTTTCTTTGTCTCATTCATAATTATGCGCCATCTCCCGATCTGTGTAATAGCTTTTTAAAAAATAAGTTTGCAGAAAATGTACAAGTTTTAAAAAATGTATGAAAAATTAGCCACATTTACACTCTTTACGGTATACAATATTTTAAACAAAAAGTAAACAGAATTCAGTAAACAAAAATCAGATAAATAATAAGCTTTTTTCTCATAATTTTTTTACAATTGCAGATGCAGTATGTAAATCTTGCAGAGAAGCCATGCAATTTAAATGCAACTGAATATTACACT
The DNA here is from genome assembly GCA_034687075.1 of Geophilus carpophagus. Classification (NCBI taxonomy): domain Eukaryota; kingdom Metazoa; phylum Arthropoda; class Chilopoda; order Geophilomorpha; family Geophilidae; genus Geophilus; species Geophilus carpophagus. The sequence continues at coordinate 4,159 of JAQFZN010002545.1, read as the reverse complement.
TGCAAATTGAAATGTTTGAATAAAAAATTGAGACACAAACAGACTTGCAGGTAAATTTATCTTTTAAATTATGTTTTCAGTTATTTATTATTTTTATTGTATTATGGCTTTTTTATATACAAGTGTAAAAAGAATAATATAAAGATTTTGCTATGTTAATTCAACATGTTAAGCAATACCTAGAAATAACTTAGAAATAAAAATGTATACATGGATGAATTATTCTGGATAAATATTATCTGATCATTCAAAATAAAATTCAATTTATTTAGTTGTTATAAATGCCTACATTTTAGAAAAGTCACAAAGAAAAGTATATATCAATTTATTTAAAGTTAACGGTTAAGTTATGAGGTAAAATCATGATCTAGTCACATAAGCTTATAGCAATGTACGATGTTTGAAGTATGAGTTCGAGTCCAAAATGGAATATTTTGTTTATTTGAAATTGTTTATTCGAATATTTAATTAATTATTATTAGATTTTATTTAATTATTAATTATTTCTTACTTAAAAATATGACTTTAAAAAAACTAATGCAGTTAATGATTTGTATGTTAGACTGGAATGAATTTCTGTGCAAAAGTTAGCTGCCACAGAAAATGTTCTCTATAAATTAGTAGAGGTTAGTTTGATAGTTATTAATCATTTATGACTGCTTCTTGCTCTATCCATGGTTTGAGCCAAAGACAGGATGAGGGGACAAAGCATAATCAAGACTGATGCTTAGACATAGATAAGTTTAACTAATCTTTATCTCATGCCCCATTCTCAGTTGAAAGAATGCTTGCTGACAAGTCAGCATCTCTCTGAAACCCCAACCAGCTCAATAGCAGTTGGTTTAACTAAGTCCTGACCTTGCATCGAATGTAGTTCTAGGACTAGCTCAAGTGTTTTCATGCACAGGCTCAAGCAGGGTAACCCAGCAGGACTGTGTTGTAGAAACAAGACAGCTTTTTCCCTGCATTGGCATCTAAGTCTTGAGAGGGATGTCAGATGATCGTCTAAGCAAGTAAACAAGAGACTCAACCTTCTCAGATCGAGGTTTAAAGCAAGACTTTGATTCCAGAAAAATCACATTGTTACATATGAACTGTCAACTAATTAGAGGAAATAGCATCTGATTGGATGTGGCGCTTAGCTCTCTCTGAGTCCCAGTAAACCATAGCGGGCTGTGCATGATAGGTGGTCACTTCCTAATACAGTTTTTCTAAATATTGTGTTTGCTTTTTTGTATTTGAAAATAAAGCAAATTCTTTTTTAAGGTAAGCAAACAAATTTTCTGAACATGGTACAATTAAGCTGTTTGCTTTTTTTATATTTGATTTAGTTCTTCCATTGTTAATACTGTGACCGCCTATCGAACTACTTGTTCGATGGGAATCACTTGGGATAAAGAAGGGAGTTCAAGGCTTTGTGGTCATAACCAATCAGAAATCTCTTTCTGATCAGCGACTTGACTTAGTCATGCATTTTAGCAACAGGAAAAAAGTCTTGTCTTAGGACACGCACTGAGAAGGTCACATTACTAGCTCTCCTGGTTTGCTATATATCTGATATTCTTATCAAGACTCAGATGCATTGGCATAGGAAAGGCAGTCTTGTTGCTATAACACAGTCTTGCCGGTGATTCCACTCAGGCTTGTGCCTGAAGGCACTTGAGCTCAGTCCGAGTCTTGCACATAGGCTAGTGAGCTTGGTTGCACTTTGAGAGAGTTAGACAAACATAGGTTATAATAGAAGGTTGCAGTAAATAAAGACTTACCAGACTTAACTAATTCTGTGGTAATTTTTATTATGCTGCTTAAATGAAAGATACAGTAAGAGTCAGTGATAAGACTTGTACACTAACTAAACTATTTTCAATGTTATTTTTAGTTGAATGTTTCTGTTTATTATTTTCATCACATTCTTTATCAAATAATCTCATCATTAAGTTTAGTGTAAATTTCAGAATTTTTGATGAAATTATACTTGAAATTGAAATTATGTGAAGCAATGAATTCCTGTGCTTTTACATCTAACACTAGCATAAGTTTATTTCCTAAATCACTTGATTTTTTTCTGTAAAATATTATTTTAAATTGCGACTGCTTATTAGACCACCTGTCCGATGGACGTCACTAGGAATAGAAAAATGATTTACAGGCTATGTGGTCAGAACCAATCAAAGGTCTCCATCTGATTGGGCACTTGACTAAATCACGCATACTGGCAACAAAAAAAAGTCTTATCTTAAGTGCGCATTGAAAAGGTCTCGTTCATAACTCTTTGGGTTTAACAAGCCTCTGGTATTCCTCTCAAGATTCAGTTGAATTACTACGAGAAGAGCAGTTTTGCTGCAACCGCACAGTCCTGCTAGGTGATCCCACTTAGGCTTGTGCTTGAAGGCATTTGAGTTTAGTTTGGACATTGCTGTAACTATAGCCTAAAAACTAACTATCGGGCATAGCTGCTTAACTTAAAGCTGCACGTTTTGTAGTAACAGACTTCTCTAAGTCCATTCAGAAAGGGTTGTAAACTAGTATCATACAATTCTTTAAAAGTCATGAAACTTAATGAAAACTCAATGAAAGTTCATGATTGGAGAAGATGCTAAAAACAAACTAAAAACATTTGAAACCAATGCCAGAAACGGTTGACCATTCTTAGACCAACTGTTCTCCTGCAGTGTAAGATCCTATTTAAATTAAAATTGATAATTAGAGAGAGCAAGCTAAGCTTGTGTAACAGAAGCAGTCAAATGACACAGAGTCACGAGATCGGCTAGAAAAACAAAAAGGAAAACACTTTTTTTACAAAAAAAGACATAAATTAAATTTTAACAATCTTTGAGGGTGTTGTCTATATGGAGGGAGGGCTTCTGTGTGATTAGACAAATTTTTTTACAATAATCCTCGCATTAAAAATCTGGCGTCACTTCTCTAAAAGCATGGTTTTCTCGAATTCCTGTAGCGTTTTATCTTTTTCTTTCTTGTTATCGTTTGTTGTTTTACTCAATTTCTCTGATTTTTCAAATTTTGTTTGTTTCTTTTTATCATGCTTCTTATTGGGCTTTTTCTCAGGTTTTTGAAGTGCCTTGAATGGCCTGTTTGATGGTTCTTCTTTATATAATTTGGCTACCATTGATCGAATTGTCAAGTATGCATTCTTGACTTTAAGTATTTCCTCGTTGGCAATCTCGATTTCTGAAATTTCCATCAGAATTTAAATGTATTTCCAGGTGCACTGTCAATTGTATTAGTGTTTGTATCTGGAAGTCACTTTGTTAAGATAGTGGCAATTTTGCAGGCTAAGTCTTCTGCATAGGACGGTTGCAGTCGCTTTTTCATCCTTAAGCCGTCTTGCTTGTTTGACAATAGCTTCCTTTTGTCGCAGTTTTCTTTTTTTAGCGTTCAGCTTTGTTCAATTGTCCCACTTTCTTTCTAATTTATTTTGACAGAAATGCAATCCTTTTTTCAGATAAAGCTTGCTTAAGTCGGTTAAGTGTTTTTTTTCCTGGTCACCATTACTGGCTCTGTTCGAGCTGTTGTTGGTGCAGGTTTGAAGTTGCTCGCACGATTGCCATTTAACACGGTCAATTGACTGTTAAAGTCGGTCAAGGCATTGTAGGAATGGAGGCTGGTTCCATCTGACTAGTGCTTCCAGTTATGGATGTGCTGAGTTTTGATTCCCGAGGTTCCTTTCTTTTGTAAAGGCATGGTGGCCAGCTTGCCTCCCATTGACACTCGTCAGGGTTATACAACAAGTGGCACGAGTTCTTCATGACCCACCAGTGCCATCGGTTGTTGGCTGGTTTTGTTCCTTTTCCACTGCAGTTGATGCAGTGCACAAAGAAGTCAGTTGTTATGGTCAAATATTTTGTTCCTTTGCACAAGGGGCATTTGAGTTTGTCGGTAATAGTTGACATTAGAGAGGTTCTGCTAGCAGTCAAACTGCAACGGCAACCTCTAGAAAGACCTAAGCAACAATACTTTTAGTGCGAGACTCATGTGGGCGGAGCTTAGCTTCAGGTTGTACGCCTGACTGTTGCAGTTTACAACTTGTAGAGAGGGATCTACACGTTGTTAAAACAACGTCAAGGTTTCAATAGGGAATAATATAAAAATAATTAAATCTTTTTAAATAAATCAAAATTATTAAAAAGATTTAATTATT
>JAQFZN010002544.1:0-11116 GCA_034687075.1 Geophilus carpophagus | reverse complement strand
AAGGAAATTGTGACAAATGTATAGAGAGTGAATTTTTATTTAAAACTACAGCTGAAGGTAAACAAATAAAATTTAAAGTTAATAAAGATTTACTAATTTATAATAATTTTTTCAGATAAATCATTTGAATCAGCAACTGTTGCAATCGTTGCTTCTTTGATTACTATTTTTTTTATAATTATTCTCACGGTAGTGGTGTGGTCAAAGATTGAAATTAAACCTAAAAGTAAAAATATTTGTAATTATTTAATAGTTTTTATTTTAAAATCTAATTTTTTGTGTTTTTTTATAGTTCGAGTGCAGGTTTTAATTATACAATCATACGATTGCGAAGTATATTCTGCATTTGTATTAGCTTTTGTTAAAGCGCTTAGTGCTTGTTCATTTGAAGTTCTTGTTGATAAATATAGAAATGTATAAACAGTAAAAACAAAAAATAATTTTACGGTTTTTGTATATTTAACATAAAAATTTATTTAAATTTTACAGAGATCTAACGTGATAGAATGGATTCCAGTTGCGGTTACACAATCTGATTTTGTGCTAATAATGTGGTCAGAAGGCGCTGTAAATAAAGATAATAGACAAATAGAATTGCGAGAACCGGTAATGATTAAAAATATTTTTTATCTTTTCATTTATTTTTATTTTTAGCTTTAATTTTTAAAATTTTTTCCTTAACTATTTCAGGGAAATACAGTGTCATCTCAGTGGAATTATGCTTTAACCCAAGTAAAAATGAAGCTGAACAACTTCGATTTTAAAATTGCCAATGTGTTTTGCAATAAAACACTCAATCATAATCAAATTGACAAAGCATTTATTGGTTTTGAAGACATCTTTCTTACAAATGATCTAAGAAAAGGCTGGAAAAAGCTCATCTCATTTTTATACAGCAAGAATATTTCTTTATGGAAAAGAAGAATTTGCAAACTGTATAGAGAAGATTTACGTAAATTCGAGGAAGGAAAAAAATTATTAGAAGCTCACAGCAATCTGAAATCATATAAATTAGATATTATTTCACCACCAGGAAATGAAAATGTTATAGAAGAAAATGAAGATCACTTCGAACCACAATTACTTGTAGACTTAGCTGAATCACAAAATAACGACTCGGGATTTGATCAACAATTTAATTCAGTAGAATCACAACAAAGTAATGCATCATCAGTTCCAAAAAATCCACCGACGATGTCATTGGAAGAAGCAAAGAATCAAATAGAAAAAAATCGCAGATTAAACGCTCTGCAGTTACAACCTAATTCAGGGAATTCTGCAGGAAATAGTTTCCAGTTACCATCTTCTAATAGTGGTAGTTGGAATCAACCAAAATCGATGAATTCACCAGTAGAATCACAACAAAGTAATGTATCATCAGTTTCAAAAATTCCCCCGACGATGTCGTGGGAAGAAGCAAAGGATCAAATAGAAAGAAATCAGCGATTAAACTCTCTGCAATCACAACCTAATTCAGGGAATTCTGCAGGAGCTAGTTTCCAGTTACCATCTTTTAATAGTGGTAGTTGGAATCAACCAATGTCGATGAATTCATCAGGACCTGTTGATTGGAATCAATTTACGCCATCACCGTCAGCAGGTTTTGTACAAGAGACTTCAGTGCCTGGTTGTGCTCAGCCAGTATTGATGCCGCCACAGATTTATCCGTATCCTGGTGCAGGTCAAATGCCAAATATAATGCCTGTTCCAGTGATGTTTATGCCGGTGCCTGTATCTGCATATCCAGTGCCTTTTAATCAAACTCAAAATGCACAGAATACTGTGGAAAATGTTTCTATTCCATCAACTAGTACTCAAAGTACTAGTATTGATACTGTGAGTAGTGCAAATGAAACGACTGTTTAAGTATGATGTTTTTGGTTTATTTGAATGTGATGTTAATGTTTAAACATTTTTAAGTTTTTAAATTTGTATTAAATACAAATATATATATATAATTATTAAATTTTTTTAAAATAAGGAAGAGATTAATCATAATTGTGATTAATTTTTTCTTTAAACATATTATTGTTACTGTTTTGATATTTTTGTTAAACATAAAGTGTATATATTAAGAAATTTTTATAAAATTATTTCTATTTTATCATATCAATAATCAATAATGTGATTTTAATTATCTAAATGGAGCTTTTTGTTAAAAAATGTGACTTAAGTTAAAATATATTAAAATGTTAAAATAAATTTATTGCTTTATTGCTTAACTTATTTTATTTATAACAATAGCTTAAAAATCTGTTAATATTAATATTTTGATAAATTAAAACAGCCACTTATAAAGTGGACTAAATATGGCCGCCGATTTGAAGTAAAATGATCGAGCGGTTTTTCCTGTGAGTTATCAAGATGAGCATTACAGTTTCCGGTATATGACTTCCAGTTACTGCGGGGGTTCAGCTGTTGGCGAAAGGTTAGTTCTTTTATATTTTTAACAGCAGAGTTGTGCAACTGAAAAGCAAAGTAAGCGATAGATTTATAAACAATTGTATCATCTAAGTCCTTATTATAATCAGTCGATGCAAATTGGCGCATAAGCACACAAAGTAATCCAATGTCGATTGCTTCGTGTACGGTTCTCCATTTTGATAAGCACTTGAGTTTGTTTATTTTTTTCCAATTATTTTCATTTCCATTGAAGTGTAAATATTTATATTTTCTTTTCTGAACAATTCAACACAAAAAAATAATTAATTTCACAATTCATAAACAAACATTTTTTTCTTATCTCTAACTTTAAACTGGATTCAACAAGACGAGTGATGTCTACATTTGATAAAAAACAAAGTCGTAATAACTTTATCTTGATTTTCTCATCCTAATTTTCATCATTAACTTACATAAAAACTTACATTTTGTCATCAAGTAGTTGCAATGAAAATAAACACAAAATAAAGCGTCATTAAGCATCTGGTTTTTTGTAGAATCGATACAGATTTCACTTGGTAATAGGGGCTTATTAATTAATCAATTCATGACAATAAAAAGCATCAAAAACACATGCAAATGTTAGATTTTTACTTCATGACTCATGAGATAAAAGAAAAAAAATTACACGTGAACATAGATTGAAAATAAAATTTTATTTATAATTTTTTAATTTTATTTCGTTTATTTTTATACAGGTAGAAGCAAGCCATCCCTTCTCCCAATGCCTATACACAAATTTATCCCCTCAATGAGATGGTGTAATTAATAGCTCTGTTATTTAGGTATATTTTAGTAAAAAATATAATTTTATTTGATATTTCATCTTCAGTTTTTATTTTTTTCACTTAATTTTAGAGCTAAACTACAGTTGGTTGAAAATGAAAATGACGGTTACAGTTACGTAGTCATGGTTTTGCCAAGTCTTAAATCCATTAAGACATTATTTGGAAGCCCTCATCGCAGGTATAAATAAATTTTTTGTTAGAAAATAAAAAATAATCTAAAAAATATTTTCTTTAGTCTATATTCAATGATTAATTGTTATTGTTATCACTCGCTTATCTCGTGAAAATATTTGCAATTTGATATTTATAAATTTGAAATTATTACTTTTTATTATTAAAATGTGAGAAAATTTTATCAATTCAGGGCTGGTAGTCACCCGTCACGCAAGCATAAGGAGAAGAAGCTGCCTCGATGTTTGGAAGTCACTGATGGAACTGGTCCGCTTTTACGAGACAGCAATGACAGCACAAAAAGTGGTCACAATCAAATCCATCCGAAAAACGAGCCTAGTTTTGATGTAGTCAATGGTATGGCTGTAAATCCTACAGAGAACACTGTGACTGAGTCAACTGAGGTTCAAATGCAAGCTGTGAATAGATCAACACAACACGGCAAAGAATCACCTGCTAAAGCACGAATTGCTCCTTTTAATTCGACTAAAGATGAAAATTGGTCAAATTCTGTGATCATGACAAATGAAAAAGAAACTGCAGAGGAAAAGATGGCGGAAGGAGATGTGAAAGTAGTAAATTTTCGCATGGGATTAGTTTTTTTGATTAAAAATTAATTTTGTTAATTTATTTCTCTTTTTACTAGGATTTTTTAGAAATGAAAGTTAAGGAATTGGATCGTGTTTTAACACTTGAGTATAAAAATGCATTGGCAGCTAATGAAGAAAATAGTTTGAGTGGAGCGACATTAGTTAAGCAATTAGAAGAGGAAAGATCGCTTCGGTTAGAAGCTGAACGAAGACTTCGGGATGTGAGTTGTGAAAATGAAGTATCGAAAGATCGTCTTACAAAATTGCAGCAGGATTTTACACGACTGGAAGAAATGTTATGCGGGTTGTTGCAATATAAAACGAGAATTGATTGGCTTCAGAAAGAAAAAGCAACTCAAAAAATGAGTTATGAAATGAAGTTATGCAAATATCAGAATTATGTAGCGAGTTTAGAGAAGGAAAATTTGATGTTGCTTACCGAAGTTAAATCACTGGAGACTTCAGTAATTTTGTTTATTTATTTTAAATTAAAATTAATTTTTTTAAATTATTTATTTCTTTTTCAATTTAGAATAAACAAAATGATGATCGTGACAGAAATCTGAGTCGCGTGTTGTTGGAGCGGTTAAGATACTTGGAGACTGAGAATTCATCGTTGGTTTTAGAAACCGAACAACAACGGTTGCAATACGAACGGTGTTTAGATGATGTGGCTAACCAAGTTGTACAAGCACTTCTCACACAGAAAGTTAGTTAATTATTTTTATTATTTCATTAAAAATTGTTTTAAAATTTTACTTATTTTCATTTTAGAGTCTGCGCGAGGAGTGCCTAAAACTACAAAAGCGTGTGAGTGATCTAGAGCAACATAATAGGACACTCAATCTAATGTTTCAACGCCACATTCAACTTTCCTCTGATTCGAGTTGTCAAAAAGTAAAAAAATATTATTTTATTACTTTTTTTTCTCTCTAAAATAATTTATTTTCTTTTAAATTTCAGGACAAAGCATTCTCTCATTCTAGCACTCGATACAGCAGCAATCACAGTTCGATAGCCACTCAAACAACAAGCCAATCTGAAGACAGTTTGGAGTCTCTAGCGAGTTTATGTAGTGAATACTCGATTCATAGTGGCCACAGTGGAAACGGTGGTGGATGTCAAGGCGGAAATGTAATTTTTGAAAATTAATCAAATAATAATAAAATAAAATATTAATAAATCTAATTAATTAATATATATTTTTCAGATGATGATCGGAATTCCAGGTTTACCCAAACTCAGTTCACCTCCAATGTGGATACGGAAATGCCTTGAATCAAGTAACTGGGGAAATGGCGCCATGGTTAATCATAGCACGAAATCCTCAGGTCTTGGAACAGGAAATTTTGCTGGTGCATCCGCATCTGGGGGTATGGATCTCGACATTGGAGTACAATGCACTCCTTTTTTCGACGACCACGTGTGGCCTGGAATGAGATCGTGGGATTTAGACGATTTAGTAACGAGTGAAGACGATATTTACGTAACCGAGGCAACCTCATCGACAATTCAACGAAGGCCACCGTCATTACTAGTCGAAGTTCGAAGCGACGAGAAAAATGGCGCAGCAAATTCACTAAAACAAATGCTGGAATTCTCGACCTCTTCAGACGAATTGCAACCACCCATCCATAATCCGCCCCCTTCATCACTTTCAAATCATCTACAATGGTTACCAAGACAACACACTTGCAGATCAACATCCAAAAATAGACTAATCCTTAAACGTCGACCACATTCGTTTAATTTCGCTTCTCATAAAGTTGCGGCTCAACTCAACGTTCTATGTCGTTCCACATTACCAAGAGAATTCAAGTTTTCCATTATTGAAAGTGCAAATGGAAATAATCATCATAAGAAAAAGAATAATGAAAGTAATGAAAATTCAAACGACTCAAAGATGATGATGGATTTAGCTAACGACGAGGTCGAGAAAAGAGAATCAGATTCAAGTGATCAGAGCTGTAAAACACAAAACACAATGTGTAGCGCAGGTGCAACACGCGATGAAGGTTATTCAACAATGTCTAGCGATGTACAGTGTATGGAAAGTTTATGTCAAAGGGCTGAAACGTCACAAGAGGATTTAGAGGAAGAGGAAGAAGGAGCTGCGGAAATGTTTGCTAATGATCTTGATCAGTCATTAATTTTAGTTCAAGTTACGAAAAATGTTGAAGACGATTGTATAAACGGTGATGAAGGGAAAATGCGAGAAAATAATGATGATGACGATGAAGAGTTGAATAATTACGACGTGGTTGGAAATAGAATATTCGTTAATGAATTATCTATTATTGAAGATGGCGATTGCGATGAGTTTTACATTCCGATTAAATGCCCTTTGACTGTGAATATGACTGGGGCCGCTCAAATGCACCGAGCAGCGAGCGATTCGCGGTTGAATGGATCCGATTTGAAAGCGAATTCGTTGTTTCTTTTATCTACATCTGAAAGTTGTTTGGAATTGGATAAAAACAAAGAAAAAAGTCAACCTTTTGTTACGTTACAGAGAAGTAAAGGGAAGATTTGTTTAACAGATGATGATGAAGAAGCCATTTTGAAAGGAGAAATTGAAGAGGAGATTCGAAGCGAACAGTGCAATAAAAACGAAGAATTAGTTGAAACCGGTGAGTTTTCAATGGATGAAGTTATAACGGCCGCTTTTTCAAATAAGTGGTTCGAAACGAATGATGGTGAAGGTTTTGAAGGTGGTGGTACCTCGAGAGCAAGTTGGGGGAGTTCCGCGAACGACACTAGTGGGTTTTTAATGTTGGAATATTGTTCGTATGAAGCGAGTTGTGATTCATTTGATCGTCCTACTAACAGACTTTTTGATTCGTCGAATGATGATGATGCGAAATTAGAAAATGGTGATAATGTGATTAAAAGTACAAGTACTGAGACTGAATTCTGTCCGGATTTTTATCGTTTGTGTCAAGTTGATGCTCATTTGATTGAGAAAAGTTCGAATTTAGGTGAAGAAAGTGAAGTTTATTTTAAGTTTGAAAAACCGGTTTCGAGTGAGGATAGTTCGAGTGAAGAAGAAGAAGAGGAGGAAGAAGACGAAGAAGAAGTAGAAGAAGAGGAGGATTTGGAGGAGGAGGAAGAAGAAGAAGTTTGTGAAATTGTTGAAGTACCTGATGATGTTTGTTCGTTACATGACTCGGGATCCATGCGGGAGAAATTACAAGAATTGAATGCGTTAATGGTTGAAAGTGGAGTTGATGACGAAAGGCGAGTTGATGATGAACCAGTGGTTGGTGGTAAAGAGGGTTGTACGACTTCGTGGGTTCATGTTGAAGCTGACATGGATTTGACGGATCCTAAGGTTGTTTTAGTAATTAAATTTTTTTATTTATCTATTTATTTATTAATCAAATACCTTATTCTATGCATAAACTTAGTTACCTTGATTTGAGACAATTCTATTCAAACCGAAAATTTGATTCGACCCAAAAAATAATAAATTTAAAACCTAACCGACCGTTATGTCATTATTTGAAAATAATCTCGAGTTTTATGCATAAACTGCGGCAATATTTTTTAAAATAATTCAATTTAAACTTAAATAAACCTTTTCTTGTTTTAAAAATATTTAATCTGTTTTTTTTCCGCATCTTTAACCATTTTGTTTATTTTTTTTAGGCCCGTGCGAATCTTTTGGATACGATGTTAGGAAGTAGCGCTAGTAGTAGCAGTAGCGAATGTGGTGACGATGCACCCGATTACCAACATCTACATCAATTACATAGGCATAGACGGAGGCATCGTAAAGGTAAAATAACTATAATTGTAACTTAAAACATTTTTAATAAATAAAATATAATTTTGCAGTGACTGAACATGAAAATCGAATCCTACGTTACATCCCTCCTCTTCGTCCTTCGATAATAGGCCGGAGAGATTTTTTCTTCCGGTATGGTGAACAAGAACAAGCAGCCGTTGCTAGTTTCGATTTTTTAGAAGACTTGTCTACATCCGTTTCGGATTTCGGATCGGCAGAAACATTAAATGCTGAAGATCAGCGCCGAATAGAAGACGAAATTGAAGTAGAAGAAGAAAAGCAGTTTGACCAATCTGCATCAGACAGACCAGTTATTAATTATAATACTTGGGATTCTTCTAACGAGCATCGTGGGTCAACGAATACTATGCAGTCTGGTGTTGAACAGGAAAATGTGGACCGCATTTCATTGAGTGATTCGTGCGCTGAAAGTTTTTCATCTTCCAACCAATCTTTGAACACTCTCGAAGAGTGATGAATTTGTGTGATGATCGATTGTAAACTCGTTTAAGCCTTGATCGATGTGTATGAAAAATAATTTATAATCTTGTAGGATGAGAAAATAATAATAATTATTATTATTTACAATTGATAATATATTTTAGCGTCTAATTTATTTTATTAATATATGAAAATTGTGCTTGGAAATAAATTTAGAAAAATGTGGTGGTTTTGGATTTAGGTATAAGTACCACATGTTTTTATTTATCATTTACAAAGGATTATATACTTTTTTTTAATGTTTTATTCCTTTTTTCTTTTTTTTTAAAATATTTGTAGTTGTTTTGCAAATGGCGCCATCTATGGACAATACTCTTAGTTGATGAAGTTTGTTAGATTTTTATTTATTTTTTATTATAGCACATTTTTTTTGTAAATTTATAAAATAATTCGACACTTATTATTTTATTCTTATTTTTATTGGAGAAAAACTATTAAAAAACTGTAAATTCCGATCATTCCTATAATTTTTTAATCTAATGAAATAAAACAGTTTATTTAAATCTAATTAAAACATGTGAAATATTTCATACAAATAAATTCAAATTTCAAATTTATTATAAAAAATGACTCATAAAAACATCAAAAAGCTAAGTAAACATAACTGTCTTCTCGCTATATACATCACATTTTAAGATGTTGTTATTTTTGCTTCGACCAGACGAGTAGAGCCCGAATTAGGCGACGACTCAAAATAGCAAACTGTGAACGACGCCGTGCTCACTCCCCTACGGGCCGCTGTCCGATTGGGGCGGCCCGTGACATTCTGACTAGCGGTCCTCACGTGCCTGTCTCCTCATTTCTACTCAATTCTGATCCAACGGTAAGTGAAAATCAAACTTACTCCTTCCAACAAACCTACACTCTTTTTAATTTTTGCATAATATTAAGACTATTATCAAAAAATGTTTCTTTTCGTTTCTTTTCGTTTACATTCCGTTTCGCTACTTCGTCATCGGAAGTTCTCATTATATATTTTTGGCTGGCCTCCTTTTATCATCTTAGATTGCTACTAGTTTCGAGTACATTAATCCCGAGTGTGAAAGACAAGGGGATATACCTAACGGGTCTTTTTACAAATAATTTTTTTTTTAATTTTTATTTGTTTATTTTTCTTTTTTTTAAATTATTTATTTTGGTTATGATGGCGCTGTAATCGTGAGTCACTCAGGTGGGAAGTTTGAGCGTGTTGGGTGGAGATTTATATTTTTTCAAGTTTAAATTTGTCGTGGGACGTGAATTTGGATCGAATTCAGTGTTAACAGGTAAAATTGCATCATGCTTTGATAATAATCAAGGTTACCGTGGTGTCTAGTTATTGATAACGCACGTTGCTTATTTGTAAGATGAGAAATGACAAATTGGCATGCACGAAAAACGAAACTTGAGTTGTGCTTAAGTTTCTATTTCTAATATTTCGCTAGTTTTTTGGTGAAATTTAAATTTACTTAATGTGTCAGCTTGGATTTAAACCTTTTAAGACTAATTGTGTTCATAAGAAAAAGAAACGTAAGTTTTTGATAATTTTACCTTGACATTTAGGTCAAATTATTCATCTATGGATGTTGATGTTGATGATTTTATCTCGAAAGTGTTAATAACCGAATCTTTTATTTATATCTTATTTAAATTATTTACTGATAAGTTTTATGTCCTTAACGTACTCATTTTTTATTTCAAATGTGATTGCATGAGTAGCAATTTTTTTCTTTGAAAAAAGTTAAAACGTGAAGCGTGATGCGTGAAAATCGAGCAGCGGTCAACACCCCCAAGCCATCCAGGAAACGATTTTATTTGTCTTCTGACCCTGAAATTAGACTTTTCATCCAAAGAATACTCCGATGCAATTTAAACCTAGTTAAGAAATCGTATATCAATCGAGAGCATCATTCAAATTCTTGTTAAGAAAATCTCAACCAATCACAGCCGCCCTTTTGAATTCTCTTTAGTTTTACGGAATGAATCGGGTTTTACCACTGCTTATGGCTGTTATTTTGGTGTTTTTTTTTAATGAAAATTTATTTTTTTTAATGTTTTTACAGGTGAGTTCACAGGTCCGTTTCGAGTCATGGATTTATGTCGAGCTTGGCTACGTAAAAAGGTACAAATGTAGTTTAGACATCTGGTGGATTTTTTTAGAAACAATTAATTAAGAAAACTCAAGTAAAACTTTAAATTTTGAGTCACGTGTGGACAGAAATGAGGAAATAATGAAAGATTATACTCGTATACTGGTAAAAATATTTTTTTGGATTGTAATTAAAGAAATGTGTCAAAATAGAGGATCTGCTTGATGGAATAAGGTTCAGAGTTATTAGGTTTCAAAGTGTTGAATGATTGGTTCTAAGAAAATTTAATGTGTTTTTGATGTGATTTCATGTTAAATTTTAATCTATTTTAAAGTTTATTGCGAAATGCGGTTAAATTTCAACGCTTTCGTTACAGAAATGAAAATGTATGGAAAATAGTTTGAGATAAAAAGTTGAATAAACTTATGTTCAACAGAAATTGATTTTTACTCGATTTTTTAATTGATTTTAAATCGAGTGATGTTTAACGAGTATAAAACTGAGAAATTTCCCAATAGAAATTTTAATTGCTTTAATTTTATTGAGTATTAATTGATTGTTTCAAGTTTTTTCTCTTACTTTATTTATAACTTTTATTTATAGAAATTCAAGGTCGATTTTTAATATCGAGTAATTTTTTAAGTTTATAGTGTAAAATGTTAAAAATAATAGAAATTATGTGAAAAAACAAAAATTAGATAATTTAAATTAAAAAATCAGTTTTAAATAGAAATAATAATTATGGAATTTTAGAAAAAATGCAAAAAT
>JAQFZN010002543.1:0-11120 GCA_034687075.1 Geophilus carpophagus | reverse complement strand
GAAAAACATTAGTATTCTCCAAAACTTGCTTGCTTTCATTGTCAGCTGCCATCTGTAGGTCGAATTTGAGCTGCAATCAGCCATTTTGATTGCAATTATCCATTACAACTTTCTAACCGTTTTCATTTCTCAACATAGGAACCAAATGGTCGACAATTGTTCACCACCCACATCCAACAGCTCCATCAGCACAATTAATCCAACAAGACAAACCAATAATCAAACAAAATCCAATTTTCTTCGACGAAGACGACGACGACAATCAACTCAACATCCCACTAAAAATCATCACAGCAACAATTACTTGTCCAAGAAAATTATTCCTATCATGGAACCCAAACTATGTATACAAAGTAGAAATCAGTGGAGTCCACATCCCAATCAGCAGTCTCGAATCAATTCCAAATAACTGTGAAAACGACCGAAGTTTACCAAGTTTATCTAGTTTACATCTCAACCAAATGTTCGACAGCAGATCACTCAGTTTCTTCGACTCGGATAAACAATCGCAAACAAGTAGTGAAATCGATGAAGATCTATTTGATATGTCACAAATTCCATCATTACCAGAACCACAAATCACATCACATCCTCTGACTATTTTACCAGAGAAAATGATTAAAGATTTATCAATCAGATTAGCAAGTAGTCGAGAAAGAAATTTATTAACAACTACTTTAGCTAAATCTGACCGATTCGCTTCCATACCTGGTTCATCAAACATGCATTTGACTCATCAACAAATCAAATCAACGGATATGCTTCCTATTTTACACGAACTTGATCTTATGTTGGCCAATAGTAGGACATTAAATACTCTCAAAGTTAAAGTTCATCAAGCCAAAGAACGGTTGCAGGATTCGGAATATATGGGCAAATCTTCATTGATACCTACAGTAAGTAAATTCTGTTTAATTTTTTCGTAAATCTTACTAAAAATCACATCACTAAGTTTCCCGTTTTCATTAATAGCAACTAGATGGCAGCAACATGAGTAAACCAACCGGTCGATTAAAACGCTTCTACAACCGAAAAAGAAAAGTTTGCCAGGCAGTTATAGCCCTTTTATTATTAGTTTTATTTTTATCAATGTTAGTAAGTCTTTCAATTTGTTGTGGGAATAATAGGAGCAATAATCGCACCAAAACAGACTAAATTATTAAAATTATTATCAAAATTACAAAATAAATTTTTTTTTAACCAAAATAAACCTTGTTAATCATTACATCTGATTCAGTCATTGGAAGGTCAGGCACAATTTGTTCCTTTAGTGCTAGCCCAATTACGTACGGTTTACAAGAAGCAGCATGACATCTGTGGAAATACGAATCGTAATAACCGCGGCCATGACCTAATCGTTTTCCATCCGTAGTAAAAGCAACTCCTGGTGCAACGATTACATCCAAACCACCTATCAATTTAGAATTAGAAAGATAATTATAAATTCTTTAAAACAATTCATTTACCCTTGGTCGCTCTAGTGTTAAGAATGAAATCATCAATTTTCACTACAATTTTTTTCAAAAATTTCACTTGTCATTGAGGCGCCATTTTGATGATTTAGCGTGTCAAAATTCAGTTAATTTTCTCTTTTATGGTTTCCTGATATCAATAATTAATAAAATCTGATCAAGCATCGAATAGCAAACACTACAGTTGAGTTATTTTTAAGGTTTTGATGCTATCTTTTCCTATTTTTTTTAATTTTATTACTTTTAGTGATCAGTAATGTAGAAAAATAGGTTTAATGGTTGAGGATGAAAACAATAGAAATTTTTATGCAACTTAGTAGTGACTTATCTTAATTCCTCATTGTATATGTATAATTACCCATAAAATTCCCTTTCTTAGATATATTATTATAAAAAACAATAACAACATATATAAAATGAAATAAACTTAAACTAACCAGTTTCTAGAGCATCAGGTCGTTTATCATTAGCGGCAGGTTGTTTAATTTTCCATTTCGTCACTGGTAAATTATGAAAATCTTCTAAAGAATATAATTGAACCATGTCCATAACTGTTCCACCAACTCTATATTTTAAAATAATAATAATATGAACATTAATTTAGCTTATAATTAAATTTTTTGAATTTTTTTCCGGTTTATACCTGTATTTAGGTATGTAACATTCCTTATTATTCTCGAAAATGAAATTAATTAACGGCATAGTTTCGATTTCATGTTCCATAGTAAGATAAACTGATATCCTTTTACTTGCCATAATTGCTGGATCTTTTAATAGCTACAAGAAAAAGTTTTATTTGATTTTTTTTCATTTTGTTAATTTTTATTTCCTTTTTGTACCTTCGCCATAACGTTTTTCGTTTGTTGCTCGATGTCATGTTCAGTGAGTTGTTTCAGTTTAGCACTGATTTCCTTACGAAGAGCTGATTTTGCAGCTTTAAGACCCGCTTCCATTATGTAAGTCATGTAATTGACACAGAAATGGTTGTTAAAGTGTTATCTATATATTAAAGTTCGAGTTTGATAACAAGTTTGTGAGAAACGGCTAATTAAAGACCGACACCTCATGTTGTTTATCAGAAAATTAAAAACTAAATGTATAAAATATAATGAAAAATATGTTTTAATTTGTTTTGATCATGTAATTAAAGATTAAAATTAAGTTGAAATGTTTCATAAATTTAGTTAGTCTGTGAGTAGATGATTTCAAACCAGACGACATTCATTTTCTAATAAAATTTTACAATTTTTTAACTACATTTTTCTAAAATTGTAAGTGCACTCATAAATATGTTAATTCTTTAGATTAATTAACATGCATTGCCCATCCGCATAATTTCTGTAGGAAATGTAATAGAAATCATTTTATGCATTTTATGATCGCGGTAAAACCGGAAATAAATAAGTATTTCCAATTACTGCGCATGAGCAGAATATACGTAACAATTTTTAACTTGTATTGAATGATTTGAAAAAGGAAATTAAACTCTAAACGTGCTAATTGTTAAAGGAAAATATACGAATTTTGACAAGAACTAAATTGCTGAGAAAAATAAGAAGATTTTAAATTGAAAATAATTATGAAGTCACGTGAGGGTCGTGAGGCATTGAAGAGAAACAAAACAAAAATGGCGGTAGCCTGTGCATCACGTTACGCTGTACTGAAAATCGAAGACGACGACGAGCCAGCTGCTGTAAAAAAGCAATTGCGAGCGAATGCAAAACAGATAACAGCTCACAATGTTGAGAAAAAGAAAGCGAAAAAGAAGAAAGCTGTTGACGAAAAAGATTGCATTGCAGCAGAAGTAAGTATGAAACTTAAATATATTCAGAAATGTGTAAATTAGATTTGTTTTTTCTTTGACAGTTGCAAAATTTAGCATTTGTAACGAATAATAAATCAAAAAAGAAGCCAAATTTAACTTCCAGAGTATCTGTAATGAACAAAAAAGAAGGAACTCCAAGTCCAGAACAATGGGAAGAATGGAAAAAGAAGGATAATGAGGTATTAATTTTTATATTTTGAAACTAAATTGTTATGTAAATAATCAATTTTTTATTTTACATTTTCAGTTCGTTAATGATTCGTATGAGCAAGATTTAAAACAAGCTTTGTTACTGAGCAGATTGGAATTTGAAGAAAAAAAAGAGGTTGGTAATTTTTTTAAATTTTCTTATTTTATCTCAAGTTTTATCAGTTTAAAAAAATAATAATAAATAACATTTTGCCATTTACATTTTTATTGTTTTTCTATTCAGCTCTACACTTCCAAATCACCAGAAAAAAACGATAAAAATACGAAGAAAAGTAAAGAGAAAAAATCAGCCAAAAAAAAAGAAAAATCGTCGACTTTAAGCCTTGGAGAGTTTAATAATCTTTTACCTTCACAAATTGAAACTTTAAGTTCGAAAGATGCAAAACTTGAAAGTAATTTTATTTAAAGCAGCAATTTGAAAATTAAAGATGCAAAATAGTAAAAACTTATTTTTTTTTCAGTTATCATAGAAACTCCGCCATCTACACAACCGCCATTGGAACCAGCTGAGGATATTTGGACTGATGTCGCAGCTGACATTAAGACTATAATTCAAAAAGAAAAAAGTAGAAAACCAATGCCAAATCAAGCCCTTACTGCTCGTTCACTTCAATTTCAAGATGAAATTGAAAAACGAGAAAAAGAAAATGAGATTTTAACGCAAGAACTGGAACTGTTAAAGGTAAGTTATTTAATATTCAGTTTTATCATTTGTCTTAGTTTTGCAGATTTTGGTTAATTATTTACATTTTCGTTTATTTAGGCTGAATTGCAAACTGTCAAAGTGAGAAACAAGAAATTGTGCAACATTTTAGGCCAAGGCGAAAGTAAGCAAATTATTTAGTAAAATTATTTTAAACATTTTCATATTCTCACTTAATTTTTTTATTTTTCCATATTTTCAGTGCGAGAAAAAGCTGAAATTCTAGTCCAAGTTGATCAGTTAACAAGAGTTAAAGATGAGCTTACACAAGAAGTAACATCTTAATTATTCACAACCAAACGTGACTTAAAGTTTTTTTTGCAATTTCAGGTTTTCGAGCTTCATGCAGCTCTGGAACAAGAAAGATCTAAAGTACATGGTTTGCAAACCGAATTGAAAAAATGTCAAGTAATTAATGCACAGTTTTGTTTCCATTTTACAAAAAGCTTTACAATTTGCTAATTAACTTTTTTTTTACATTTAGGCTGGTCGAAAAGAATCCAAATAACATTCGGTGATTTGGTATATTGAAAACTATGTCGAGCATAAATTATTTTTCTATTCGTTTTTCTAAATCTAAATTTGTAGTCAAATTTAAAAAATAAAAAACGATTTTTTTAAAACAGAAAATTTCATTATTTTCACATTTTTATAAATACCAAAAATTGCACTTTATACATACCAAAAATGTTAGAGAAGTAACTAACTCTCATTCATAATTTTACACTTTTCTACAAGTAAAAATAATTTGAAGTGAATTTCATCACCTAAAAATACTTTCAAAATAAAAAGCAAATTTTGTTTAATGTTAAAATAATAGAATACAAAACATTAATTCTTAATGTCCCAAAAATTAGAAGCATATGTAAATATGGCTGACTTTTCTTTTTTTACCCTTTTTTTGTAGTTTCTCTATTTTTTCCCTTTGAACATCTCTCTTTACACAACTTCTCAATCTCAGTTCAATAATAATCTTTTTAAATATTTTACAATTTTTTAAGTTTCAACATTATTTTATGGATTGGCGACTCGTTGATCTACAACTTCTTCTTCACTATCCTCATTTCTTGCACCACGAACATAAACGGGTTTCTCTTTAGCTCGAACAACATCCTCAGTCATATGCACACTAGTGATATCTGATCCAGGAATTTCAAACATAGGTTCCAATAATAAAGTTTCCTAAATTAAATCAAATCAAATTAAATAATTAGCCATTACATCATCATCAAATGAATTACAAAACTTACTAAAATAGCTCTTAAACCCCTAGCTCCTGTTTTCTTTTCCATTGCAAGTTGCGCAATCGCTCGTAAAGCATCTTGGGTAAAGGTCAACTCCACCTTAAAATACGAACAAACCAGTAAATAAATCTAAATCTTTATTAAAATATAAATTTCAGATACCTTATCCATTCCAAGCAACATTTGATACTGGGGAACTAATGCATTTTTCGGTTCCGTTAAAATTTGAATAAGCATATCTTCGCTTAAACTGTGAAAAGGTACAACAACTGGGAAACGACCAACAAATTCTGGAATCATTCCGAATTCGATCAGATCACGAGCTTCGACCTCTTTAAGAAGCGCATCTTTCTCCGCATTATCTTCCGCAACATTATTACTTGACGTTTGATTGGCTAAATCAGCAGCTGATGCTGCACGGCGACCTGGAGATCCTGAAACGGGCGCACCGAATCCTAGATACTAAATAAATAAAAATTGTATATTCAATCCATTTTCAATTTCAATTAAAAAACAATTAAATCAAATTAAATTACTTTTTCATTGCGGCGTCTGCTAACAAGCCTATCAAGACCATTAAAAGCTCCAGATGCTACAAACATTATATTAGTTGTGTCCACTTGAACCGTTTCCCCGCGTAATTTACGAGAATTTCTTTCTGGAACGTTAATTATCGTTCCTTCAAGCATTTTTAACATACCCTGGAATTTAATTAACAATCAGAAAACAAAAATAGTAATAATATTTTTCAATATTTGGATAAATTACTTGTTGAACACCTTCACCGCCAACGTCTCGCAGTTGATGAATACCGGGTACAGCACCTATTTTATCAACTTCATCCAAAAATACAATTCCTTGTTGAGCTCTTTCAACGTTGTAACCAGCATCTTGTAATAATTTCGAGATGACCGATTCGATATCTTCGCCCACATAACCAGCTTGTGTCAGTGTTGTACAATCACAAATGGCGAAAGGAACATCTAAACATTTAGCTACCGTTTGCGCTAAGAGTGTTTTACCTGTAAAATAAAAAGAAATATTATTAATAAAAAATTTTATATTATCAAAATAAAATAAATTACCCGATCCAGTAGGTCCCAAAAGCAATATATTACTCTTTTCTAATTTTAATTCATGAGTTTGAACTTCTAATATATCACTACCCACCGGATTCCTTCTTTGCACCGTGTCTGAATTATTTGGTTGTTGTTGCTGCTGTTGTTGTTGCTGTTGCTGCTGTTGTTGCTGTTGCTGTTGTTGAAACGTTACACCTAGTGCATTACCGTGTCCTATTCCCGCAATATGCAGTAGATCTAATTAAATAAACAGAAAATATAGATTTTAATTTAAATTTGGTTTATAAAAATAAGTTAAAATAATTAATGTTTCACCTCTGTGAGTAAAATTACTATTTGCCGACTCTATTACAGCACCATCGGACTTAGTCGCCGTACTCAATGGCAAATTATTGTGAATTCTCTTGTAATGATTATAAACAGCAACACTCAAAACTTTTTTTCCATGTTCTTGCCCAACTACATGTTTACACAAATATTCGTAAATTTTTTTCGGAGGTGGAGGTGGTTTACGCTGCAACCCCATTTTCTCAGATTGTAAATCCCTGGAATTTTCTTTAAGACTTTTCTTCGAATCAATGTCAGATAAAACGACGAAAAAATGATGACATTTCTCACATTTAACAAACCGTGTTGATGCTAAAAATAAAAAAAAATCGTTTTAATAAACCCAAATAAATAAAAATAAAAATTAATAACTTACAGACAAATGTCTCAACATGTGAACACGGATCTCCGCATTTAGGACAACGTAATTGTGATCCATCTTTACCACCGCCATTATTACTACCAGTACTTCCTCCTCCGCCACCTTTGCCAGTTCCCATTGATTTCCTGCGATTAGAATCTCCTCTTAAACCTTGTGATCCATCGCCAGGTGGTGTTCCAATAACCATTCGGTAAAATACTGGAGATGTACTATAATCCTTGCTACTATATTCTTTGCTACAGTCCTCTAAGCAGCTGTTGATTCGGTTCGTCCATTGCCCTAAAATCAAAACAAATTAATAATAAAATTTTCTCATAATCGAAAAAAAATGAAAATAAAGATTTAATTAATTTTAATAATGTACAAACCATTCATACTGTTTGACTGTTTGGATCTTTGCACCAAAAGTAGCTGCCTAACAGGACGAAAACCATATCGCATCGACGTCATTATGTCAGCTCAGTGATTTTTTTTCTTATTGCAGTGCCAAAACCTAAATCTGAAAAAAGAAGTAAGCACATTATACAACTTGGCATCCTGCATGCTCAATATTTACGCCTCACTTCTGTACTCTTTAACTGCATTAAATCACGATCGCGATTAAGCAATTCTACTAATTAAAGGTCAAATTGATCATGGATTGATGTCGTGATTTCGTTCTATTCAATTTGCTCTAGAAATTACACATTTCTCAACATCAATTTTACCTACATTGATTTTTCTCAATTATTTTCATTTAATTTTGCGTTAATTGTCGCAGATGTGTGATTTATTGCTTCTAAAAGTTAGAAACTTACCTCAAGTGAATGGAGGAAAGGGGATTATTGTTACAAACTTACTAGTATGAGGTCATATTGGTCGACTATGAACTCAGAAAATACGTGCATTTGCAGGCGAGTGCATCAATTGGATAGTATTTCGCTCGTATTGGTCGAAAATAAACTTTACACTGATTTCTTTTCTTTATTTGAGATATTGATTTTAAATTTAATTATTTATTTATACATTTAATTTTTAAAAATAAATTAATTACTATTAATGACATTAAAGTTTCAGGCTGCAGATCGGATGATTCCGAGATTCTCACGTAGCGTAATACGTCACAAAATGTACTGTTAGTGCTGAGAGTGCGATAAAAAAACATCAAGCCAAATTGTAATTTATGATTAGAGTGGTACTTTTAACAAAATAAACTTTTAAAAACATAATTTAAAAAAAATTACAAACAATATATCCTCATTGTAAATTAATTTTCGAAGTAAATAAATTGTATTTTCGAATTTGTCGCTTCATTACATGGCGCAACAGTCGACACAAAATGGCTGCTGCCTTGTTAACTCGTGCTCCTCTCGTAATTTCATCGCCTGTAACATGTTTTTCAGGCAGCTATTTTTCCTCTTTTGCCAAATTAAATCCACAGAAAGCAATCATTAATTTCTATACGAAAGGACAAGCGATGAAACATGAATTTCGTTCATTTGTCACACTAAGACCAGTGAAATTCGGTATTCCTTCACAGGACAATCACAATCTCTTCTTGCATCAGCTTAAACGAAACGAGTTTTATGCCTTGAAAAGTAGAATTTTCGTTGCCTTTATACGTGGGTACAAGTGGCGAAGTGATTCCGGAGATAAACATGAGCCAACAGACACAGAATCCGATTCAGAAAAACAAATTTTACCAGCTGTGATGCAAATACCCGAAGTTTGGCCCCGAGTGCCAGTAGTAGCAATTAAAGGCCATCCTGTTTTTCCCAAATTTGTAAAATTAGTAGAGGTACTAACAAATTGTAATATAAAAATGAATAACTTAATTGACTTAAATATTTTGCTTTCTAGATATCGGATAAGGGCTTGATGGATCTAATTAAACGTAAAGTACGTTTAAGTACACCTTACGTTGGACTTTTCTTAAAAAAAGATGACTCGTAATATATTTATTTAAATATTATTAATATTTACGTGTATTTAATAGAAGGTTTATTTTCATTTTGTAGTAATGAAGCAGAAGTTGTTGCTTCTTTAGATGATATTTATCGAGTTGGAACGTTTGGTCATATACAAGATTTACACGATTACGGTGATAAGCTAAGAATGATTGTTCAAGCTTACCGCAGGTTAAAATAGAATCAAATTTGTGATTTGAAATTAAAATGTTTATTAATTAATTTTCTTTATTTTTATTTTTAGAATTCGAATTCAAAATCAAATAACTCCAGAACAAGTTGAAATTTTGGATAAAGAAGATGGGAAAAATAAAGTAAAGAGAAAAAGAAAAAATCAAGGCATGATTTTAAAAAATACTGACATTTTTACACCTACATCCGGTCCTGTTTTGATGGTTGAGGTTGAAAATCTACAACATGATCAATTTCAAACAAATGAAGAAATTAAAGTAATTTTTTTAAAGCAAACAAAACTAAAACCATTATTCTAACTTTTTTTAATTTAAAAGGCTTTAACCCAGGAAATTCTGAAAACAATTCGTGATATCATATCTTTAAATCCGTTATATAAGGAAACGGTTCTGCACATGATCCAGCCGGGATTAAGAGTAGTAGATAATCCAGTGCACTTAAGTGATTTAGGAGCAGCTATATCATCTGGAGATACAACAGAAATGCAAGAAGTTTTGGAAGAAACTAACGTACATTTACATAAAGTTTTATTTGAATATTAGAATATTAAAATGAGCATTTTTTGCATTGATTTTTATTGCAGATTCCGAAACGATTGATGTTGTCCTTAGCTCTCCTTAAAAAGGAATACGAGTTAGGGAAATTGCAAGCTAAAATAGGAAAAGAAGTCGAAGAGAAAGTGAAAACGCAGCATAGAAAATATATGTTACACGAACAACTAAAAGTTATCAAAAAAGAATTAGGATTAGAAAAAGAAGATAAAGATGCGATAGAAGAGAAATTTCGAGCTCGACTTAAAGATAAAATAGTTCCGAAATCAGCAATGGATGTGATTAATGAAGAAATAGGAAAATTAGGATTTTTAGATAATCATTCGTCTGAATTCAGGTATAAAGTTGTCATAAATTTATTAACGTTGAAATATTTTTTAATTAAAATTATTTGGTAATTTATTTTAGTGTTACGAGAAATTATTTGGATTGGCTTACAACTTTGCCATGGGGTATAACTAGTGAAGAAAATTTGGATTTAGAATTTGCAAAAGCAGTGTTAGAAGAAGATCATTACGGTTTAGAAGAAGTGAAGAAAAGGATTCTGGTTCTGAATATAATTAAAATTAAATAGAATACTTAAAATTAAATTAATTTTTTTGTTTTTCTAGGAATTTATTGCTGTTAGTCAACTCAAGAAATCAACTCAAGGAAAAATTCTCTGTTTTCATGGTCCACCTGGGGTGGGCAAAACGAGTATTGCACGTTCAATAGCTCGAGCATTGAATCGAGAAGTGAGCTAAATAATTCAACAAAACTAATTTCAAATGCATATATTAAAACTAGAACTTTAGTATTTCAGATTCAGTGTTGGAGGAATGACTGATGTTGCTGAAATTAAAGGTCACAGGTAAATAAAAACATTTTTTAAACCTTTTATTAAATAATAACATTACAAATCTATAATTAGGCGAACCTACGTTGGAGCAATGCCAGGGAAAATGATCCAATGTTTGAAAAAAACAAAGACAGAAAATCCTTTAGTATTGATTGATGAAGTTGATAAAATTGGCAGGGGATATCAAGGTGACCCCTCGTCAGCGTTGTTAGAGTTACTCGATCCAGAACAAAATGCAAATTTTTTGGATCACTATTTAGATGTCCCTGTTGACTTATCGAAGGTAAGTGATTTAATTAATTACTCTATCTTGAAATAGAGCTTTAATAATTGGACAATTTATTGGGGGTG
>JAQFZN010002542.1:0-11121 GCA_034687075.1 Geophilus carpophagus | reverse complement strand
TTACCACATTTCTGAGGTTTTTTCTGGTTTACATGTGAGGAATTTTTCCTAGATCAAGAATATTCCAGGAATATTCTATGCATGTAAACGTACTGAGTGAGAGACACTTTATCTCCTTCACACAATGCATGTCTCAATCACTACTTATCCGTTGATATAAGCTGTGCATGTGTCGACGTTCTGCAACAGACTGATTCTTGCCTCAGTATGCCAGATATAACGTTACCAAGAGGAGGAGTCTCCTGGTCGATTATTAGCATATATCCTACATTCCAGTGACACACCTAAATCACGTGGTACAAATAACAGTCACAAACTGTTGTCTTGCCCACACACAAAAATCCAAGGACCAGTCCTGGATAGTCTCAGTTAGAACCCAGAATGTAGATACAACAGCAATTTATTTTTTTGGCAAAACAAATAAACTTTCAATCTTATGTAAGAAAATATTTTCCTAAAATTGCATTTTTTAAACAAAAATTCCCAAAAATGACTTTTGAAACATTCAAAATAAGATCCTAACAGCAAGCTTTTTTCATCCTGAATACTAGCAAGTTGCAGTCCTAAAAATTCATTTACCTAGTGATAATTTTGGATTACTACATCTGTTAAATGGCCAGCCCAAAGATATTTGAGCAAGATTTGAATGAATTAAAGTATAGGTATTGAATATTTCAAAATGTTACCATAAGTAGCTCTGAAATCTATAAGAATAAAGAAATTAAATGAAAAAACATTAAAAATAAATTATTCCTCAGTTGACCTGCTTAAACTTTATTTTTTTTTTGGTTTCTCATGCTCATTAAAATTATTTTTTTAACTTTAATAAATTAAAAAATACTAAAAAAAAAATAAAATTGAGATCAAATTCTTCAACTTACCCGTATCATTTTAATAATTCAACCATTCCCCTGCAGTTACAACATATTAAAAAAATAAAATAAAACTCCCACATGTTACCTCGTCATATTTCTGTCAACTTTTGAATAAATAAAATTTAATTAATTTCCAAAAAACTTTCTATAATCCACAACTAACTCACATTTTGTATTTCCTAATCTTCAAATCAAGTCTCAATTAATTGAATTTGTTTTTCTGTGTGTGTGTGTGTGACTTTTGTTTATCAAAAAACTACTCCAACTTTATCAAGCTTAGACCTAATAAGCTTTTCTACCTCAATCTCCCAGTTTTATTAGTGAAAGATTTAAGCCATTTCAATGATTGATACAAAGCTTAGTATTATAAGCTTCTTCAAAAAATTCTTTTCAGTTATTTTCATTCTCATTCCATTAAAATAGAATATGTGACAATATTAGCCAATCTCATTTCATCTCAAAATGCTTGCGACATTTTCCAGAAATATATGACATCACTTGTTTAACTATAATTATAACTTCAACTTCAAATCACAGTGCTTTTTTATTAGTCCTTAAAAAATTGTGTGTTCAATTCTTAACATAAATTTAATTTATCCATCATTTGGGTGCATTCTATGACCAAAAAAAAAACTATAATAATATACATTAAAACACTAAAAAGTAATAATTTTTATTTTTCATAGCTTGGAATAAGGTTCCAGTACACCCTACCGGTGCTTACTGCCATAAAAAAAGCACTGCCAAATCGAATATTTTTCTTTCAGTGAGTTGATTTAACCTCAAAAAAAAATTTAACCGAAGAAAAAATTACTAGCAAACATTGTACATATATTAAACAAATGTATACATTTAAAAAACATGAAGTGAATTTAGTTAACAAAAAAAAGAAAAAAAATCTGCTGAAACCTAAATTTAGCTATGTCTCAGACAAAAATAAACAACTAACCTTTAGTGATTTGTTTAATGCTGTTCAAGTCGTCTGTTGTTGAAAAAAATTCATACCCAGTTGAAATTTGTCAGTAAATACTGTGAAAATTTGTTTTATTTCTCAACACTCCTGGTAAGTTTGATAAATTTTAAATCAAGGATATGGTTTATTCAAATTTGCGGTTAAAAGAGCATTTGTTATTGCATATTGCAAAGATTAATTTGATTAAATGTTACGGTAAGAACATTGGCACAACCACAAATATTTCATTTATCAACTTATAAATTTCAATTTTAATTTAAGCAAAATAATATTACAAAGATATTAAGTTTTAATGACTTAATAAATCAAATAAAATGAAAGCTGTCATTGTCAGAAATACCTTGAGAATATCTATTTGTAAATATTGAAGAAATAAAATGGTAATTTAATTTAGAATAAAATTAATAATTTTTTTTTATATTTTATTTTTAAAATTGCTTGTTTTCTTCAGGCAGATTTGAATTTAAATGTTATTTTATAGTAAAAGACATTTTTCTCCTAACAAAATTTACTGAAATAATGCTAATTTTCTTGCTCATAAAAATTCAAATTCTTTTTTATGCATTTGAAAATCAAATTGAAATGATTTCAATTTCACTCGTTTCATTAAAAAAACGAGAAAGAGATACAATTCCTGAAAATACTGTTTGCTGTTTAATAAAAAAATCTAGTAACTAAATTGAAAATCCGTTAAAATTTAAAAAAAATGCAAACAATTTCCATTTTATCGATTCTTCGAATGAATGGATGTCAATTTTCAACATAAAAAAAATTACTTTTTAATTGATAATCTCACTTTGTAAAATAAATTAAAAATCGAATTCATCAATTTTTTAATGTTTAGAATTTTACAAGTCACAACTCATTACAAATTTTCTGTTAAAAATTAATTTAAAATTTATGACTTGTCAAAAACCGCTTCCAAATAGACTGACAGGTGTAAATCATTTCCTAATTAAAAAATCTAGTTTTAATTAAATCTAATTAATTGAATCTACACAACTCAAACGAAAACACCAGTTTAAATTAATTTCC
Organism: Geophilus carpophagus; assembly: GCA_034687075.1. NCBI lineage: Eukaryota > Metazoa > Arthropoda > Chilopoda > Geophilomorpha > Geophilidae > Geophilus > Geophilus carpophagus. The sequence continues at coordinate 8,238 of JAQFZN010002542.1, read as the reverse complement.
TTAAAAAAATTAATTAATATCACTTTTTCTCGTCAGATGTCCCAACACAACTCCTGATACATGCACTCATACGTGAGCAACGCGAGCGTAATTAGTACTGACAGACCAGATTCTCAGCTGGTTGCCAAGCAACCAGAGAAGTGGATTTCTCTCACAGCCCCAGCGTTGGTCACTTGCACACAAGTTGACTTTCCTTACACCAAACCTTTTAAGTCTCTTATCAACTTGTTGATCTTTTCCTTCAAGGTAAGTTATTTAATTTTCACTTTACTCCCAACTCTCTCAAGTACCCATCACAAACCAATTAACACGCATCAAAAAACCCGTTCCCTTTCAAAATCCCATCACTCACTTATATCCACAAAAAAAAGATAACATCCTATTAAGCCCTTAAACATTTCACACCCATATTTACTATTACTTCATTTTTTTATATAATTTAAAAAAAAAATTAAAAAATAAAAATTTTCTAAACAGGAACAAAATTCATCAAAATGTATGGCATGTTGTTGGAAAGCGTACAACACTACGTGATCGAAGAATACGGCGAGGCGACATGGATTAAAGTGCTTCAACTGGCAGGTTACCGTAATCTGGTAGTGACTCATAACTTAAGTTACTCCGACTCGATTATGCTTCAAGTGGCCGAAACATGCGCCCAATGTATCAACACAATGGACGCAGACGGCTTTCTCCGCTTTTTCGGACGATGTTTCGTGCGTTATTTCAGTCATTACGGCTACGACCGTATTGTCAAAGCAAACGGACGTTATTTTCGTGACTTCTTGCACGGAGTTGATAATATTCATCATCAGATGAAGTTCAGTTATCCTCGTATGGTGAGTCCATCTCTCACTGTCCAGGCTGAGGATCCAATGGGAGCCGTGTTACATTACAGGTCAAGTCGTGTTGGATTCACCCAGTACTTAATTGGACAACTTTACGAGGTAAAGTTTATATCATCATGGTGGTGCTGAAATTTGATAAAAAGCAACTTTACTTCCCCTCTCCTGATAAAAAAAGTTGAATTCAAAGCGCCATTGTCGGTGAATAAAAAAGTCTTTCAAACCTAAACTCTTTTCAAAAATGATAGTAAAAGTTTATTTTTTCTATTTTAACTTTTTCTTGACAAGACGTCAATGAAAGCTAAATAATTTCCTGCCACAAGCAAGTAAAAGGAACTTTGATTATAAAAAAAATATGCAGCTTGAAAAACATTCAATTTTATCTGTTAAAGCTGAACATGAGTTGTACAAGATGAACCTCGTTAATACAACTAGAAAAATTCATCTAAGTGTGTTTGTATTAACGAGGTTCGACCTGTAATTAATTGCGCAATTTCAGAACATTTGACCCCATCAACTTTTTTATTTTCTGCTTTAAAGGGGTCATTTTTTACAGCTGAAAAATGGGCTAAAATTTAATAAAGTAACCATAAAACCACATTTATTGACCTAACAACACAATCAATCACAAATAACCTCAATTTCTTATACAACTCTATAGGGTTATCTTTATTTTTATCTCAAAGATAGCAAAATGTCACATTTTTACCTTTTTTTTAATCCGATTCAGAGGATTTTAAGGTTGAACTACAGTGTATGTTGCAACAAAGTTACCATGACAACAGTTGCAAATGTACAAATAAATATAAGCTTAATTACAATTCATGTTTCTTATCAAATAAAACTCTTTTGTACAAACTGAACCATTATTTAAGTATTACAAGACATCTTTTCATTAAAACCTAATAAGCAAGTACAAAGTTGCACAAAGAGTATTAATAGTTGCAAAATTAAAATGGCAGACGAGTTATAATTTACAATTTACCAGCTTTTGATTTCATTTTTTATCCTTTTCCTTTCACTTTTTTTATCTCGTAATTTTATACTTGCCGCATCGTGTGCGCAAAGTTTTTTAATATTTTCATTTTTACCATTCGCTCCAAGTTCAACGTAACATACATATTTCATTAAACCGAACAATCCATCATTCAATTCAGAAAACACAAGAGCCAGATGTACACCAACTGTTGATGAAATTGAAGGAAAAGAATAGATGGAAATGTATTATTCAAATCACAATAGGAAATAGGGAAATTATAAAAAGGGCAAAAAAAGGACTAGAATTGTTGCATTTTTTATATACATAATAATAATTTCGTATAAATTTGTATTCCCAAAGGTGTGATTGATTTAAACTCAACATAGTATCTCTTTAGATTAAGTTTTGATTAAAGCCAAACTGGTGATGTGAGAGGAATGTTCATATGGCGAATTTTCCCCGTAGAGAAAAATGGGTGAGTTGAGTCAAATTGAAGCTGAGTTTGACGAGAAAATTGTTTGAGCAACAGGAAATTAAATTAAGAATAAATAATGGTTAAAAATATCTAATTAAATGTCTAACTTGAATTATCTCGCAAGTGTCGAAACTCATTAAAATGATGTAAAGCCAAATCAAATTCCTTTGTTAATTAATCAATCCAAGTTAACTTTTTATGTGAATAAAAAGAACCACTTAATATAAGGTGCATTCCATGTCTTTTAGTGCTTTCGTGAAATCTACAAAATCAGCTTTTGACTTTGAACAGTTTACTGAAATCTTGCTTTCGGCAATTTGCTTTCCAAAACAGTCCTCAGAACTAGTTTTGGGATTCCAAGACCTGACCGATAAAAACACACTGATCTAGGTCAAAACAACATGGCAGCAGATTTGCTTTTGAAAAGCCAATTTCGCTATTGGAAAGCAAGTCTGAAGTGGCTTTCATGAAATCGGCTTTCCTGAAAGCCAATTTCCTAAAAATGACGTAAATTGCATCTTCTTCATGCCTTGGAAAGTCACAAAAGCAAAGTTGCAAAAGCAAAGCAATAGCAGATCCAGACAATTTCTCCAGGGAGTGAGAGCGATGCACAAACTTTTCAATAAATAAAATAAAATTTCAAATATTTTAATTACTTAAAAACTAAAAAAATATTTGCATTGCAAAATTTTTAAAAATAATTGAAATATTGCAATAATTTCTCATCAATTCTATAGGTGCATTCAATATCTTAGCTTACATGGCTTTGTTGTCCCAGATTGGCTTTCGTGGCTTTCCAGGACAGGAAGTAGATGCAATTTATATCATTTTACTAAAGCTGACTTTACAAACGCTAGTCTGGATTAGCTTTCCGATGGCCAAATCAGCTTTCACATAGCCAAAAGATATTGAATGCACCTTGTTTATGGCACTGATACTGTACTTTGTCCAGAGAGGGTGATTGCCCCATTGCCCCCCTGTAGCTGCTACTGAAGCAAAGCCACAAAAGCAAAGATATTGAATGCACCTATAGAATAAAGATTATAAAAGCAACCACTCTGAGTCAGTGCCTTTGATCATGTTGCAATAAGCATATGTCACAAAATGTGATTTTGATAATGGCGCCCTCGTGTGGCTGAGCTGCTGAAAATAAAATAAAAATACATTACAATTACATTTCCTTACATAAACATTTCCATTCTTATTTTAAGTGTTGTTAGTGTATCTTTAATGTGCACAAATGTGCTTGCAAAATTGCTAATATAGTACAGTACTTGAAAGTTGAAATGTACTAAATTAAGCAAGCGTGGTTTTTAGTTCTAAAACAAACATTAGTCATTACGGTGTATTGTTTTAATCGTATCGCATTAAAACAGTCTCGTTACATTGACAGATGCCATTAATTCCCTTTAAATTAGGAGTGGAATACAATGCTTTCAGTAATACAAGTTGAAGCATCAGTTAGCAACTAATTGGCTGGCATGTCCAACATTTAATCCATGCTCCAATATAACAAACAATCCTATAATTTTAAGGTTTATGGTATAAATCGCCAAAAACAAGCCACCATTCCCTACTAAACCTTATTAACTTACTTTGAACTTTCCTCAAATATCGAATTTCACCAAAAAATAACCTTTATTCATACTAAATAATCTCGCATGGGAACAACTAAAATAGCCACCATTTTGATTAAGATCTGGATAATAAACGTTCTATTACAGTAGTCTTCAAACTTCGGCATCCTGCGGAACCCTTTTTCAAGATAAAATTATCTATGGAATCCTATGTTAAAAATTTAATTTTAATAATGATATACATTAACATAAACATAAAATAATAATTAGTTCAAACAAAAATTAATGGCTTGGGTGTGCTTGCTTTTCTGAACATAATTTATCAATATCTGGATAGATTGATGTTAATTAAAATAATTTAAAAAATTATGAAAATTTAATTGAATTAAACTTTTTCGCAGAACCCAGTTTGAATACCACTGTTCTAATGTAAAACAAAACTGTGTGAGCAACTTTAAGTGCGACACAAGTTGAGCCCTGTGGGGCCTTAAATCTAACAAGTGTTCAAGTAAAAGATAATTCAGAAAAGAATTATATTTACCACATGCACATACTTATTCACTTCACCTGACAATGCAACATTCGTATCAACGTCTTGCGAACAAAAGAATGATAAGATAACTTTTCTTTCAACTTAATGTACATTCCCAAAAGTCGGCCGAAAAACTGGATAATAAAACAATTCATTGACAACCCCAATGTCTCGCTATGTGTGCTATGTCAGGCATTTAGTTCAAGAGTGCAAGGACAAATAAATGATTGATAAACACCCTACAACTATTTCATTTAAACCACAAATTCTGAACATTTTAAAAATTTTCTTTTAAATTAAAAGAGTCTAATTTTGTTAAAATATTAACCTTATCTCTCACTTTAAAATTTTTTACAGAGTTTTAAAATGTTAATAAATGCAAATTTTCTTAAGTACATAGCACCTAATGAAAAGGTGAAATGAAAAGAATTGTTGTTTTTTAGAATAAGGAGAAATAATTAAATAAATAGTGGTAATAAAGAATGAAATGTTTCATCAGATTTGAGCAAATTTTGCATTTTGCTTGCCACAACTTCAAGTATATTTCTTAACTGCACACTTTACTATACAACCTAAGTTAATTTCAAATCCCTTATGTAAAATTATGCATAAATTAGTAAAAAAGCAAGCTGTTAATCCCACTATAAAGAAAAGTGGTTTGCTTTACATGTTTTCTTCCATAAGTAATTCAAATATCCTAAACATAAATTACAATTTTAATATAGATGAAATCATGTTTGTAAAGCAGCTTTCAGAACTTTGAGCTTAAGTCCCCTTGAGAATGAAGAAAGGCTGACTTCAAGTACACTGTTTGTAACATACCAAGAAAAAATTCAATTTTCAGATCCTCTTTTCTTTAGAAAAATCAAACTTTCAAAGAGGTTTTGATAATTAATTTTCGGCTAAAATTAGTTCTAGTTGTCAATTTGTTTGAAATTGTTTGCAGTTAAGAAAAGAAATTAATCAATCTATTTTCATTCCCCTCACAAAATGTTACGCTAAAAAAAGCAGAAAGCATGCCCCGTCTTTTAAAGTGAGGAATAATCGATTTATTGAGTAAAAAAAAAATAAAAAATTAAATTGTAGATTAAAATCTTTACAAAATAAAGAAAAATTAAAACTTTTACTTCTCTCTTAAAAGAGAATTCCAAACACAGTTTACAATCAATAATTTCCGCTCTGATAACTTCAAACAATAAATTCCAATCACAATTTCAACTTTTAAGACGTAGTTTTATACCTCAAAATCTCTTTAGTGTTCTTAAAGCTGAACCAGTAAAAGTTGCTATTCCACATCTTAAATAGCGGAAATTGCGCTTGTCAATATTTTTTTTTCTTTTACCTCACACTTTTCTATTTCTTTTTCTCCAAAGGTGGCTGAAGCTTTTTACAAGACACCACTTACAATTCGAATTCTTACCGAAGCTCCCATGGGAAAAGGCGAAGGTGTCCATGTGCAATTCCGTCTCGACTTCAGAAACAGCGCTTATGTTGAATCAGCAACTATTCCAATTAGAGGAACTCGTGTCCTTCCGCCTATGGTTGGATCAACTCTTTTACAACTGTTTCCATTTTGTATTGTTTTTGATTGTAAATTAAGGCTCAAGTACGTGGGCAACAAATTACGATCACTGTTGAATAGAGATCTTATTGGGCTTCGAGTTGATGATCATTTTCGGTTAAGTAGACCAAGAGTTGCCTTCACCTGGAATAATGTAAGATATAATATTGTTTGTATTATGAGAATTAGTTTCAACGTTTTGAAAAGCTATAGAACCGTAAATTATGTTTACCATCCCGTCTAAAAAAAATATCCGAGCAAATACCATCAACTCGTGTTTTTGCATCGGTTGCTCAGATTAGGGTTAATGAAGTGTGAAATGAAATTTCCGTTCTTCAGTTAAGCGTAAATGTTAATTCGGGTATCACATCATAAACATCGATAAGGGTTGTAAAAATATGTAAATGAATCGAGCGCTTATCTATTCTATTAAAACGAAGAACATTTTCTTCCCGAGGTGAAGTTATTTTCACTGCCGCCATGTTTTAGAAAATTAAATTCAAATTTTTGACGCTAGGCTTAATTTAATACGGCGCTGTAATTAATGCTATTCAAGTAGAAGTAATATCTAAATAATCACATATTCTATGAAATAAATATTCTAAATTTACTAATTTTCCAAAAAATTAATATTAAAAAAATTTCTGAATCATTTTTCAATTTTATTAAACCCCAAAATTCGAAATAATGTAATGCGTTAGAAGTTTAATAATAACAGGCCACTTTTCTTAATGTCATTACAGACTATCGTAATACCACACGATTTGTTTACTTAGTTATCGGTCAATGTACTGGTTCACACAGTATTAGAGACTCTGGCAATAAATGATAAGAATAATGCAAGTTTTTAGTGCGCCATAAACCCATTGAGGCAATAATAAACACTAATATCAAAGCAATATTGCATTGTACTGCACTACATTAATTTTTCATTACTTTTGACAAAAACATATAGAAATTAGGCAAAATAAATTAACTCAAGTCAACTTTTAATTCAGTTACTTTACTTTTATGTCAGTAATTTCGTGTATAGGCTCCAGTGTAGAATACCCCGAGGTGCCCCAAGTTCTAACAATCACATGTGTCAGTCCAAGCAGAGACCCAAGTTGATTGAAAATCTCATTAAAGATCACAGTTAATTCTTGCGCTAGATAAGTACGTCCTCCAGTGCCCTGACTAATAGAGAGCGAAAAACAGACTTCCTGTAACATGAATGGTACTTGAATCGATCAATTCCAGGAGCAAGAAACAGACTTCCTGTTTCTACACGAATCGATCAGCTCTAGTTTAACATTACAATTTTAATTAGTTCATCACTATATTTATATTTTGTGATATTATGCTACATTGTCTTTGAGTTTCTTTAATTTTTGTACAAAAATTATACTTAAAAACCCTTCTATAATATTAATATAAATTATATGCACCCTGTAGTGCCAGAGACTTAAAACTTTCTTAACTTACAAGTTAAATCTTAACACAAACCAACTAAACCTTTTCATACCTAGCAAAAGCCAAAAAGAAATAACAATTTGAAAACTTTAAGGAATTTTCATTAGTGATCATGAATAGAGTAAACATGATCCCCTTAAACAGAGCTCATGATTTAGTAATGAACAATGCAGTTTTTGTAAAAAAAATAGGTGCTGGTACTCAGTTTGTGATCGCCTTTCGGACTACCTAATGCATTTGGAGTGCATTAGATAGTTAGAATGAGCAGACACGAAATAAAAGAGAGACTTCAGGCAAAGCTTAAGTCGATTGATTCTTTATTGACTGATTAAGAGGATCCCTCGGACCTCTTCACTCGCTTTATCGTGTCGCTGACAAAGTCAGCGCCTTCTTAAGTCCTATTGCCCATGGCTCATCACAGGATGGCGAACCATGATGGTTAAATGAAGCTTCGTGGTTTCTAACTACGGAACTGGAGATGATTATGTGCCAAAGAGGGGATCATCGGAAAGACCCGAATGATACCACGGGTTTGGCGTGAAAGTCTGGGTGACGCATGTCTCAATCTCTGGTTGGATCACAGATCGGAGATCCTCTCTGACCTGTGTCCGGCACTGGACTGACTGAGCCTGGCAGTTGGGGATTATAGGGTCACGTGATTGGGAAGCGAGGCCTCCTGATAGACCCTGGTTGGTGGATTCATGTCATGTGACCGCCACAGGACGTGTGTCCAAAAAGCTGTCACAAGTTGAGGTCATTAATTTTTGGGGGTACCACGACAGTATAGCCCAAGCAAAATAACCTGGACTAAAAAATA
>JAQFZN010002541.1:0-11123 GCA_034687075.1 Geophilus carpophagus | reverse complement strand
TTAAAGAAGAAAATGTATAAAAAAATTAGTAAAAAGAGAATTTTATAAAATTTTTATAAAAATTATATAAAATTTTTAATAATTTATTTCAGCTTAGCAAATTTTTATCATTTATTACTCAACTTCTTCCTGTATTTCACGTCTGACATATAAATCGAGGTGAAAGGGAAAAAACAGAACAGGAAATGAAAAAAAAAATATTTCACTTATCACAAAAGAATTTAAAAAATAAAACAGATTCAATAAACAAAACTAGTTTTTGTTCTATTTTAAAATAAACCGAAATCAGATTCAATTTAAGAATACATTCTAAATCTTATCAACAACATAAAAGAAATCATGAAAAAAATCAATCAAAATCAAAACAAAATTTGACATTTTAACGTAATGCCACCCAATAGCACCACTCGATGGCGCCACTTGCTTGACTTTACGAAAATAAGATGGCGCACATGTTTTATATTTTGCCGGTACTGTTTACAGCTGATATTCAACGAGCGGAAAGTACGTGGAATATAGAGATAACGTCGCTTAAATAGAAGTAAGACAGATGTTATAATCAAAAATTTAATTTAATTTTAATTTAATACTTTGAAGGATTGAGTGATCAGGGTTAAGTTTCGGTTGTGGGCGGGAAGTAACATTCTTGGTTACTATAACTGCCACTAGTGTTAAATATGGCGCCTGATACGAAGCTAAAATATAAAAATAATACTTTTTATTAGCAACAGTTATCAGTATAAAATAAGAATTATTTTTAAATGATAATTTTTAAAATTATTTTAAATTTAAAATTAATTTAAATTCAATTATACATTTTAAAAAAAGCAAGATTTAGGTTGTGTTTTATTGATTCAATGAATTTATTTCTAAATTTTATTTAACTTAAAAAATTGTACAACACAACACAACACTTGAATTAAATTAGATAAAAATAGAAAATAATCATTAATTTTAATCACAGTAATCACCTGATACACAAATAAGTTCAAAGTACAGAAAGAAGAATAAATAAAGCGAAAAGAAGAATAACAACAACAACATTGAAAATGGATACACAACTTTTATACGACGCTTCTACAACAGCTATTGATTCAAACAGTGACAAACTTCACTCTTTGTCAACAGACATTTGGCAACACCCTGAAGAAAACTATCAAGAAAAACATGCCCATGATGCACTGGTAAAGTTCCTTACTGACGAAGGATTTCAAGTACAACCTAACTTTCTTCTACCAACTGCTTTTCGTGCTCAATATTCACCAACTCAAGGTAAAAAAACAAAATGGCGGAAAAATAATTTTATTTAAAAAAAAATAAAATGACGGAAAAATAATTTTATTTAAACTTTTTTTTATTAAACCAATTATTCAAATTAATTCAAATTAAATTTTCAGGTGATCAAGACGACACAGTTGCATTCCTATGCGAATACGACGCACTTCCGGTCATAGGCCACGCTTGTGGTCACAACCTAATCGCAGAAGCCGGTGTCGGAGCCGCCTTGGGAGTCAAATCCGCCCTAGATTCCCTCACCGGAAACCATATACGCGCTCGAGTGGTGGTTTTGGGCACTCCAGCGGAAGAGGGCGGCGGCGGCAAAATCAAACTCATCCAATTGGGCGTTTTTAAACACATCGATTTCGCCATCATGGCGCATCCTTCACCACGCGATTCATTCATCCCGAATACTTTAGCATTATCCTCCATCAAAGCCACTTTCGAGGGCCACGAAGCTCACGCCGCAGCTGCACCCTGGGAAGGAATCAACGCTCTCGACGCTGCCGTGGCAGCATACAACAACATATCCCGCTTTCGACAACAAATGAAACCCACATGGCGAGTTCACGGGATCTTTACAGAAGCGGGAACCAAACCAAACATAATCCCCGCCCGAGCATCGCTCGAGTATCTCGTTCGCGCACCGACGAGAGCGGAAGTGAATATACTTGAAGAATCCATCACTAGGTGTCTGGAATCAGCAGCTTTAGGAGCCAACTGTAGAATAACCTACAAGTGGGGAGAATGTGAAGCGTATGATGACGTCATAAGTAACCTGCCCATGGCGAATTTGTATAAGAAACATGCGGAATCGATGGGGGTTGTGTATAAAGATGACGAACAGAAGCTACCTGGAGGATCGACCGATGCGGGGAACGTTTCGCGGGTTGTTCCGACGATTCATCCGACGTTTTCGATCCCGACCGTCGCCATTAACCATACGAAAGAATTCGCAAAAGCTGCCGGATCTCCCGATGCGCAGTGTAACACTTTGATCGCTGCAAAGTCAATGGCGAATACTGCGCTTGATTTAATGGCGGATGACGGTTTGCGGGAATGTGTAAAACGTGATTTTGCACGAAGGGTAGTGAATGAGATGGGAATTGATTTGAATAAATAAAGATTGGGTTTGAATAAAGATTTAGATTTAAAGAAATATAATTTTGGTGAGTTGTTTTTGAGTTTATGGATTTTTGAAATTTGAAATTTGAATTTTTATTTGCATCGGTTGGATTGGAGTGTGTAATGGAGCGCCGTTGTCGAGGAAGAAAAGTGGGCTTTTTATTGATCGTGTTCTCCATCTATTATTAATCGACTGGGGAACCAGAGACGCCTTGGGCAAGGGCAAAAAAAGGCGCGCACACCTCAACGCTGCAAAAGGCTACAACGATTGCAACATACGTCAATGTGGAATTTTTTCAACACGAATGGAATTATGGGAATGAATGAACGATAAAGTGATTCGCTGCTTGTATCAACATTGATCTTGCTAATTGGGAACACGTGTAGTAGGCGCCATCTAGTGGTGTGATTTTGAATTATTAATTAAATTTGTAGCATTTGTTTAAAATTAATTTAATTAAATTTAATAAAATATAGAAAAAAAATAAATATATATTTAGATTAAAAAATTAGAATTATATTAAAAGTTATCTCTGATATTATACGAAACGATTTTTTTTCAAAATCGATATATTTAACGAGAAAAATCGATTTTGCTGTTTTTTCTCCCTTTTTTTTTGAGTGGTGATTTCGAGTAAGAGCATCGCGTTATTAGCGTTGCGCCAGAGCGTCGCGGATGCTCTGTTGCCATGACGACGGTGACGAGAGTGATGGGATGCCGTTGGAGTGAAGGAGCATAAATAACTAGCGCGTTGGCGCCCCGTGTTTCTTCATTTAGTCGCCAGCGGGCGAAAACCCCAGGCCACGAACGAACAAAGTCAGTGACGCGAGATGCACGTGGCCTCGATTTCATCCTCTTACAACACCCGATCGATGATACAGGACACGTGATCTGAATGTCCACACCAGAGAGAGAAAGAAAAAAAAAATCCTTTTCCTCTCTGATATTTTTCTCTTCCTCCATTTCCGCTGCAAACGAATTTTTCAAAAGTTAATTTATTATTCTGTCACTACACGGCGCTGGCGTTATATTATGGATGCAAACACTAGTTTTAGCGAGATCTCCTCGAAAACAAGCCTAAAGGCCAATCGCACCAACGACACAGCAACAAGGGGGACATGCAACACATATATGATGATGATGAAGGGGAATTGTGAGCACATGACTCGAAACACGAACACCAGATGGCAACTTGTGAAAAAGAAAAAAGAGAAAGAGAGAAAAGAGAGGAGAAAAAAAATGGCGAAAAGGAGAAGGAGAAGGAGAAGAGGTGGAATATTTTGGCCGTGGGCGAGGTCCGTGAAGGAAGAAAAGGTTAGAAGGAAATGGATCGATAGAGTGGCGAGCTGCGAGCCAATCTGGTTGGTTGGCGTCACCTGAAATCAATCAAATAAAAGCCTTTGACGGTGACATCATCACACACCCAGTCGATTCGCATCGATTTCATTTCGATCGTTTCGTTTCTCATCTTAGAATAATTTCGTTTTTTTGATTTTATTTCAATTTACGTCACGGTTTCAATCGACGAAGTAATGTTTGTTTCCGTGTTGCTATGGTTGCTTAAGGTGGATTTCAAACTTTGAATTTATGACGTAATAATTCGATTTGAATGAAATTTTAATCTCGTAACGGAAAAAAAATTCAAAAAATAAATAACCGAAAGTGAAAATATTTATAAAAATAAAAATATTTATATTTATAAAAATATTTACACACACTTGCCACACCCGAACCCACAATGGAGCCGAGGTGGGAACAAGAACCCGTCAGGATGGGGAGGTAGGTGCAAAAAACGTGACACGTGATGAATGTGTACCAAAATCATTTAACAATTCAGTCACGAGATGGCGCTCACCAGTGAATCTCGCACACGCGCACCAAAGCAAGCGCTCGAACGATCGCTTACCGCTTCCAGGACACCAGAAATGAGCTGCTAATAGATGAACCTCCCGTTGGAGGAACCCGACGCCCGCGTCTCTGTCGGCCCCGACGCGTTCGCTCCTCGTTGGCATCGTTCAAGTTGCATCACTAAATCCAACCAACGACACAACCGTCGATCCGTAACCACACAAAAATGGCGCCCTGGCCCGGGGGGTTAGTAGCTCGCTGACCCTCCGTTCGTTGCCAAGCGTGCGCCCCCACCGCGTGGCCCTCGATGGACTCGACCCAGCTGCCCATCCGAGGCATCGGTGCCTGTTAGAAACGCGGCGTCCCCGACCGCTAAACTCCGCCAGACGGCCCCGCGTTCATGGGGGCCGTAGCTGCCCTCTTCCTACTCTTATTCGCAACGCAGGTGACAACCAACGCGCCTCGTTGATACGTTTCTCATCACGGCGTCTCAACTACTCTTCCAGGTAAGACTAGTAATTGTTTTTCAGCCAACTCGCGCTCCCTGTTCCCTTGTTTCCAGCACCCGAACCCCTTTTCGAGGTTCGGGAACCGGGGAACTGTTGCTTTGGTATATACACAACCCTCGTTGGATGCACGTGGGGTTGTTGAAACGAGTTAAACTCAGTTGATTTGTGTTTTTTCGGGTTGTTTTAACAACACGAATGGAGTTGGGAATTAAGAAGCAGGTAGGGAGTTTAAAGAAGGAGGGTTTTGAGGGGAACAAGGTCAACCCCTCGGGGTGGACGAGGTAGGGATGGGGAATGTGGTGATTGACAGTTAAGGACAGGAAGTTGGTTTGATGTATTCAATTTGTTTGAAATTTTATTTTTTATTTATTTATTTTTTTGATTTTTTTTTTGGGGGTGGGGGCGGTGAAGAAAGGGGGTTTGGTGAGGGTTTTTTGGTGGGGTTTTTTTGGGGTGATGTCACGGGGATGATGGGGTCGGGTCTCGTGGACATCCCGTTTAATCGAGACTGATTTTCTGGGAAAAATTTATCGGATTAATCAGGTCTTTGTTCACGGTCCTCACTCGCTCAGTCACGAGGAAAGGAAGTTTGCATACCCCACCTCGTCCGCCCCCGCACCTGCCCGTTGCCGGACGGACTTTGGTCGGTTCAAAGAGCGTCCCTCTCGATCGACGCACGTGGGCCCCGATCTCGGGCTCTAGAGCACCTGGTGTTGTTTCCCCTTCGCTATTTCCGGTTCCCCTCGTTAGAAAATCGTAGAGAGTCTAGTTAGGTTTGGTTCCTCTTCCGCCACACCTGTTTCACCCCGATTCGCTACCCCCCCCCCCCGTCCCCCCCACTGCCCCAATCAGTTTTTTTTAATTTAATTATTAATTTAAATTTATAAAAAATAATAAGTAATTTTTGTATAATTTTGATTATTTTTTTAATAAAATATTTGAGTTTTTTAATCTTATCAATTTGTTTGTTTTCTGATTGGGCAATGTGATGTTGTAACGAATGACGTTACTTAAAATGTTTATACAAATATATTTTTAACTGAATCCAATTTTTCCATTATATAAATATATTTCTATGTATAATATATAATAATAATATAATAGATTGTAATTTTTATTGATAAATATTGATAAATATTGATTTCAGAGTGTAAATTGTTGGTTTCTTTCCAAATATTCCAAACAAGATCTGGTGATAAAAAAAAGAAACTTTTTGTGCTACGTCATAATTTCTCAAATTTTTTAATTCGTTGAGGAAAAAGTTAAAAGAAAGAAAAAAACGAACAGTCGACGACTCTGACTGCCAGACTTGTTGGTTATTTTTGTCCGCCATTACTCCCAAGTTGAATGACCCCCTCACCCACCCACCTACCCCTCTTTTAACTCGCTTCCCCACCTCTTGACATTCTCCACAAAATATTCGTTAAATTCCATCGCAACGAGGCCTTCGAGTTTTTTTAATACATTTTTTTCCCGCCCTTTTTCTTGTTCAATGACCCACTTAATACACACAATCGCATCTGATCAAAATGGCGGCTTGGGGTTTAACTGAGGGGGTGGCCATTACTGGCATTAAACACGTGTAAAGTTAAACCAACCCGGAAGAAGTTGGATCGAAGCATTTGAGTTTACATAATAATAATAACAACGAATTATGACCCCATTTTATCAACAAGTGGCGATAAATTTTCCATTTATTATTTTTAGATTTTTCGATGAGACTGAGGAAGAAATGAATTAAAAAACAAAATGTCGGATATGGAATTTTTCGGGTACGGGGGTTTTTCTGGGTGTTTTTATACTCGAATTTAATTTTAGCTCAAAGTTATTTTTAGTTTTGTGGTTTGGCTGCTTGTCCGGTTGCATGATGGGAAGGGAACGTTGTTAAACGTGGTTATTTTGAGAGGAAGAATTTGTATGAAAAAAATGCTAGATTTGATGTTTAACCCTTTTTAACAACGCCATCTGGGTGCGTGTACTAAAATGAGGTTAGGCAATTACTGTTTACAAACATTGCACACGTTTCGAACTTCCTCCTCGTTGAGAGCAAACCGGATGTGACGTAGAACAACACGTGCTGCCATTTTGGATTCGCTGGCGACATACGGGATGTGACGTCATGTGGTTGAGTTTATTTTTTATTTTTTTTTTAATTCTAATTTAATTCCTATTTGATTTTGAAAAAAAAAAATCGTTATCTCTTTGTTTCGCAATAACGTGATTGCGCAGTTGAATCACGTGATCAAGTGACGTAAGAAATAAGTTTTGCTCACATTTTTTGTGTATATGTGATCGCAGTGTTTGGTCTTTTTATTTAACTTCGTTTTCCCCAACCCCCCACCTAACAAATTGTTGACCTTGAAGTGTTGTTTGTCCTCGGGGCCAAGTTGGTCTCGTGCCCCTCCCTTCCTCACCCCTCAGCGTCTCTTCTTCTTCTTTCCCCGACCTCAACTCAATGCCAAAATTCCACGTGACCCCTCCTTGTGACGTAAATCGAAACTAAACCAAAATTAGCAGTTTATTTCGAAGAAAAAATAATTTGTATATAAAAATGTGGAAATTAGTGACCGGGTCCACGAAAACATCCCCTGGTGGCAGTTTTTGGCTTCGTCCTTCTTCTTTCTCTGAGAGTTGGACGTTGTTTGATCACCCCCCTTTTATTTATAAATGGAGTCGACCAAAAGGGGCTCATGGGGGGGTACCCGGGGTCCCTTTGTGTCTCCTTTTGGTCTCATTGAGGTGTGGTCAGCACGTGCAACTCGGCGACCCCTCCTCCTCTTGGAGAATGAAAAAGAAATAAATTTTTTGAGAGATTGGTTTGAAATTATTTTAAAAAGTTAACGGAAAATCACCTGTTGTAAAGAAAAAATGGAAAAATTGAAAAAATTAACGCTAGGTGTCACTTTTTACACTTCGTCCATTTTGAATGGCGAATTTTTCGGTTTAAAACGAAGGAAAAAACGGGGGAAAAAATGTGTCGACGTGACGTTGGTAAAAGGGGATCGGATGGTGAGATGCATCTGGTTGCCATAGAGACACATCTGATTGCCCATCTCGTCGTTTCCATGACGACCGTCTCGTTTTCTCCGGTGGCGTCGCTGCTGACTCACGGATTAGTAACGAAGCCGTCAGATCGCGAGATCGACTCACAGAATAAATGACAAAAGATATTAACTCACCTCCCCATCAGCTCCCTCTACACACACACACACCCATACTACACCCTCGCACACTTGCTTCGGGCCATGTCTAAACGCATGCGCAAGCAAAAGGCACCATTTTAGAAATACCATTACGAATTATTTCTATCAAAATAAAAAAAAGTGGGTAAAAATGATGAAAATTGTAAAAATTCGGATTTCTAGCACAGTTTTGAATGGGAAAAACGTAATTTCTGACGTTTTAATCATTAACAAGTATACTGGAAATAAGAATTTTTCCACTATAGTGAAAAAATTGAAATAAAGTGTTGGAAAGAATGCGAACATGAGATTCGGTTCCCTGTTGCGTTCCTTTTGTATTTTTTTTTGTTTTTGTATCAAGGTGGGTGGGAGGGGAGCGGGTCCATAAAGTAGAGGTCAATCAGCGTGGCGGGAAAGTCGTTGGCCCTGGTTACGGATGAGTAAGTTTCTCAAGAGTGAATAACCCTTTGGTCACAAGTTGGTGGGAAAACGATGGGACCTAAAACTCGCTCTAATTTCGAGCTCCACCAAATTCAACTTTTGTAACCATTTTGTTTTTTTTTAAATTTAATTTAATTAAATTTAAAAAGTTTTAAATTTTTTTTTCAAAAAAAATTAAAAAATGTAAATTAAAAATGGGCGGTTGAGGTGATGAAAGGGGTCAGTGAGGGCCAAGTTGGGATTAAGAGACGCGCGGTTCGTCTTCAATTCTTATTCGGTTGGTGGTGGCTTTTTCTTGGCGTTGGTTCGATCGATGGGCGCAGTCACTGACTCCAGGTGGAGCATCTCGAGAAGGTGTGATGAACAAGAAGCGCTTTAAGAATAAAATCAAATTATTTTAAAATCATTTCAAATATTTATTTAAAAATTAGAAAAATTAAAAACTAATTTTAAATTCTCTTCCATTATTTCCTTCCAAACATTGAATTAAATTTTTATAAACAAAAAAACCAACCTAGGAAACAAAACCGGAAGTAACCGCCATTAGTTTACATTTGAACCAATCGTCGGTGGTTATGGTTCCTCGAATTCACTTCCTTACCACTTGTGGTCAGAGTTCACTGACTTCCTCCCTCCCCCTGCTCTTACAACTATATCCGCCATCTTGAATCAACATTCCACACCTCCCCCTAAATCCCCCTCCCCGTATTTAATCCTTTCACCTGTAGGAGTGATCAAACACTAACAAAATGCATAGAAAAAGCAATTTCTCGCGTGCAAATAGCGAAAATGATTAATTGTGACGTCATTAATGTTTCGTAACAAGATGTGTGATGATGACATTTTTGTGAACGGACTTTGGGTGCCTCTTCAAATCACGTATACGGATCGATAGAGATAAGTGTTTGGAGCCATTTTGTGGTGGAGTCCACTGACCACGCGTCTTGCAGGGTGTTGTAGGTTTTTATTATTTTTTTTCCCTCTTCTTTCGTCTTTGGTATTCCAAAGTGGATTTCGTCGTACGAAGGTTGCATCGTATCGATTTTTAGCCTGTGGCATCATTGAAATTATAATGAACCCATCAGACTGAGGGGACCATAAATCAGCGCCTCATGCGCATGCGCCATTCACACAGCTTCTGGCTAGGCACAAAATGAGATCATCTCTTGACGTTATTTTTTTCGTTTTATTTTCTCGAAAGAGTTAACATTTTCCGCCATTTTGAGTTTTATTTTTATTTGTTTTTGAATGAGAAAGAGGACGATCAACCCTTTGATACTCGACAATCGGTAGACACACTAGTGGTCGTACTGGTTTGGTTGAATCGAATTTGGGTCGAGCCAAATCAGTGTGGTGTGGTCCGTGTCCCACATGAGACACGACTCAAATTAACAACAAATTGCCGCCATTTTGACACAATTTCCTCTTGTCGGGTGCAAAGTACTGTAACGAGGGGGTGTCTCGAGATGCGAGTGCGGGGGCGGATGGGAATTTGGGTCACCCACGTGTGTCTGAGCTCACATTCGAAACATGAAGCATGTATATATATAAAAAAGCCCCGTTTTGAGTCCTGTGACGTCAGTGGTTGAAGTTTTTGGTTTGTGACGTCACAAGTATTTATTTTTGACAATTTGATTTTTATTCGGAGCAAATTGAAAGAGTTGTGGGGCATGGAAACGACAACGTGGGTCTTGGGGATAGTATCGATCTAGCTCACTTCCCGGAAGATGTAGGCGCAAAGTGAAGAGGTCGAAGGTCACCTGGCGAGACAAACCGATCAGGTGACTCTTTCTCTGTCGTCGTGGCTCCTCTATATCGATTTACTTTTCTTTTTACTTTGTTCTTAGAGTTGAGATTGATCACGTGGTGTTTTCTTTTTTTTTTTTTTCGTTTCTTTTCTTGATATTGGTTGGGTTGGGGAGTTGTGCACGGGTGTTGGCGAGACCCAGCCTCGAAGCCATCCTGGCGCCTAATGAGAATCCGAGCGTGATATTGGCGCGTCCCCACTCGAGTGCTGAACAAATATCGCCACGTCTAATAGCACCAAATCCTAAAACGACGAAAATTTTTCCACAAAAACTCATCAAAGTTAACTTTTTTCCTCTCTTTTTCTTCCTATTCTTATTTTGATGGGTGAAAATAGTACACAATTGTCTACTAGAAAATGAAATTGCATACAATTGTATACTGGAAAGTGATTAAAAGTTAGAAATTTTTATTTTTTTAAATAAATAAATAAATAAATAAATAAATAAATAAATAAATAAAGATGGTTGAAAATTGTATACAATTGTGTGATAGGAAATGAAATTGCATACAATTGTGTACTGGAAAGTGATTAAAAGTTATTAATTTTTGTTTTTAAAATAAATAAATATGGTGGAAAATTGTATACAATTGTGCACTAGGAAATGAAATAATATACAATTGTGTACTGGAAAATTAAATTGTATACAAAAGTATACTGGAAAGTGATGAAAAGTTAATAATTTTTATTTTTTAAAATAAATAAATAAAGATGGTTGAAAATTGTATACAATTGTCTACTAGAAAATGAAATTACATACGAATATATACTGGAAAGTGATGAAAAGTAATTAATTCATGCTTTTAAAAATAAATAATTAAATAAATATTTTTGAAAATAGTGTACTAGAAAATAAAATTGCATACAAACATATACTGGAAAGTGATTAAAAGTTAATTAATTAAATTCAATTTGATCTAATTCTAGGTGTT
>JAQFZN010002540.1:0-11127 GCA_034687075.1 Geophilus carpophagus | reverse complement strand
TCCTTTACTTATTAGTGCCTGCCTCTTACCTTACTTGACATACCCAAATATGCCTGGTAAGCCTAATGGCAGTCATATATTGGTACAATATTGCATGCCCATATTGTACCAATATTTAGACTATATTTGGCCAATATTGCGCCAATATAAAATATTAGCTGAGTCGTTTTGTAAAAACTACCATTCCTGAAAAAAAAAACAAAAAATAAATTAATCATAATCAGATAAAAATTAAACAAACTGTTAATTTATCTTGATTAAATAGTAACCCTAAGGTAAGATCAATGCTGTCATATTATCGACCTTTGGCAAAATGACTGTGAATAGTTTGTATGTCGACAGGTTTACTCTTGACCATGTCATATCAGATCCCACAGTGGTTTAGCTGGGTCATCATAGTCAATTGCCATTAATCTTTTAACACAATAAATGTCTACTAAATGCTGTTTTACCGGTGTCACTGCACAAAGCTATCCTCATTCAATACATTTTTAGCATATAAGTATTTTACTCCATTAAGTGAAAAATTGATTTTAAAACTAACCTGTTGAGGAATGAAATAAATTACTAGAAAAATTTCAAAAATATATCAAATTTCAAGAAAAGTTAAATAAAAATACTACTTATATTTTCAGTTCTAATTACTTTCTTGTAAACAAAACACTAGTGAAGCCATTACACAGTACCAACAAGGAAAACAAACTTCAGCAATCTCACTTATTTTGTACTCAAATAACTAAAACAATTTTTTTCAAACAACAACTTGCTTTGCAAAAAGTGCTTTATTATATTCTTTGACAATTAAAAACAATTCTATTTAGTAAGAACGTTATATAAAAGTCAAGTAAATAATTACAAAAAACAAGCAAAAAGAATGACAAATTGTTTAGTTTAAAATCATATGAAAGCTAAAATACTAATGTACGCAAAGATAAAACCCGTTTCCCTAGATTTGTATTTGGGTAATATGGGATAAGTAATCACAATATGTATCTTAAAAAGTAATAAAATAACCCACCAAAACTCCAATAAACTGATGTTTTATACCTTCAAAACCATTTATTTATACAAAGTAAAAAAATAAACAAAAATTATTACTACTGAATGTAAGTTGCATGCGAATCTAATTCATCAAATTGGAAATTATTTGAACTTCTTTCATTCTATTTTTCTTTTGCAAAAATTAATTCATATATCACAGAAGTAGCTACTTTTTAAGATTGCTCTTCAGTATTCCATTCCAAATGCAATAAAAAAATTAAAAAACTTCAACAACTAAAAATTGTAGCAAAACATATTAAGAAATTTTTTTTGTTAATTTTTAACAACTTTTTTATGCAGTAAAAAAATAAGCTCAATTATTATAAATTTTGAACTTTTTATCATTCCCTTTTGGCCCCAAAGCAACTAATAAAAAACATTTTAATAAAAAAAACTAAATAAACCTAAAATAAAATAATAAGAAACAATGACTCGGTATCCGAGTCTTGAAAATCGTGATCCACAAGATGATGTCACCTTTACTTCAACTGGAAGCTTCTTTAATCTAAAAAGATTAAAAAAAATAATAATATTAATGAATATTTTTATAATTTATGTCTCAAAGTTCAAATTATAACCATGTTTGTTTGAAATTTTTAATAAATTAGAAGCAAAACAAAAGTACCAAAAATGCTAAAAAGCATGCATTTTAAAATCAATAAAACATCATTCTTAATTAAAAACTTAAGAGAATTAAAAAGCTAATTATAAATCAGTTTAATTCAGTGATATGCTGTTGTGAGTTGCATTCTGTAGAGCTGGTAATTAAATTAAATTTGGTTTGTATAGCTAATAGTTTAATTAACAAAATTTCTTAATAAAGAAAACGGATTCAAAAGCAAAAGCTATGTTTACAGACAATATTTTAAATTTTATATCAAATTTTAATTTAAAAAAATGCGTGTTTGCATAATAGATCATATATGCATTTTATTTGTTTTAATTTCTGAAATTGTGATGATCTAATTGCTTGTCAACATGACTTTATCTAGGTCACAATAGTTGAGGTTGGAAATCACAGCTGTAGAAAGCTATGGGTAAAAAGATAAAAATTCTAAATTCAATAGATTTTACATAGTTTTTAGTTGGTTAATATTTTCTCCATTCTGAGGCCAGATTCACTAAACAAGTGTTACCAAATGATGTCGTTAGCTAACAACTGGATTTGATTTGTCGTTAAATAACGACAAAATCTGATCATTACAGCATCAAAATAACATTGAAAAAGTTCTTAGAGAATACGCCTGTAAATAACGATTGGTTATAATCGTAAATTAACGAGAAAAACCAATCCTAACAATTGTTTAGGGAATCTGGCACCTGGCATTTCATCCATGTCCAAATTAACACATCTAATTCATCTCCTGCCTCTAGATTGAAAAGTCAGCAAATGAAATTTATGCAAATTATACAAAATTTATAGTTCAGATTATGTTCCTGGAATAAGGATTAAAAAGACCTCAACAAAGATTGATTAAGAAGGAATAATAATACATGAAAAACACCCATAAAATAAATAAAAGGAAAAATATTGTTTGTAAAGATAAAATCAGAATCAGTTTTTAAGAAACTGAAAAGTGAAATGCCAAAATCTTTTGATGCAAAATCTAGTAGACTGACACTATTTATTATCATTATTGCCAATTTATCAGGTGCCCATTCATTCAAATCCAGAAAAAAAATACTCAAATTATTCATCAACTTCCATGCAGTACACAGAAAAATTCCAATACAAGACAATAGGCGCATTCAATTTAGTTAAGCCAAATCTTAATAAATAACTGATGATTATATTTTAACAGGATATAACAATTTTTTTTAATTTGCTTAAATTAAGTCACTTATTTGATTTAACCTTTAGTCACTCAGTTGCTCACATATTTATCTTAACTATTGCTGTCAGAAAAAAAGGTAATTGCACGTGCTTAGGCATATTCTTACTTGCTTATCGTTTCAGTTTGGTTTATTTAAGAAAACTTTCAAGTTTCACTTAACCAAATTGAAAGACCTAATGTATTATTTATTATTCAGCTAACCTCAATAGAAGAAGTAGCTGCAGAAGGAGAATTTGGACTTGAAGCTGTAAGGGATCACGTATAAATACAAGATACTATAAAACTGGTTAATTAGGTGCATTTAAATTTTCACAGAAACTGAATGTACGTTAGTTACTAAGAATTTAATTTTCTCGGTAATAGCATTCTTTGAATTTTTTCTCTTGCATTGTTGTGTATGCTTAAAAAATTTCCTGTTTACTGTACAGTAGATTCTCAATTACTCAGATGGTGGAAAAAACACCCTAAATACGAAAATTCAAATAATTCTACACCAATAAACATCTTTGTAAATTATGTATGTATTATATAAAATTTGCAAATATGCCATCAAGTAGGAGTCCCAGTTGATCCACAACCCAGTGAAAGTATTGCCACATAATCAAGAGTATATGTATTTTATTTAATAAAATAAATATGTTTAACATTTTTTGTTAATCATTGACATTAACTGATTCAGTTTAAATTGGATGATGGAAAAAAAATAGTATGGGAGCTCAGGAAAATTAGTACATTACTGGCAGGCCCAGTACTGACAGATGGCCTGAGCGTGCATGCATGAATGCACGCTTGGGGGTTCACTTCAGCGAATCGACCATTGGTTTAAAAATTGTAATCAAATTGAATCCAAATCAGACCATTAGTTTAAAAATTGTAATCAAATCGAATCCGAATCAAACCATTATTTAAAAATCATAATCAAATTCTAATCCAATAGAATCCGAATCAAACATTTTTTAAACTGTAAAAACCACTATGTGCCCACAATCGTAAATTCGTAAATGGCGCAAGGCTATTTTATATTTATAATTTTAGGCACAGTAATGATACCATTGGTTATTTGACCAATGATATGATACTATTAGTCCAAATGACCAATGGTATCGTTACCGGTATGACGTGCCTAAAATTATTATATTACATAAATTACATATATATTATCTATTATATATATTATATTATTATCATTTTATTGGTGCCAAAAATTATTTTGAATTGTATTTTTGTTTTTTATTTTAAATTATATTTCTGTAATTCTTATTTTTTAATTATATAACTTTTAAATTACATTTTAATTATTTCCTGGATTTCCGGGATTTGTGTATGAAAGCAAATCGAAGAGAGTACGCACATAACAAACACTCAAATCAAACCCGAATCAAAACGGATGAAATAAAACTTTCATCAAATCAAATCAGAATCGAATCAATTCGCTGTTTATCAAATCGATAAAATTCGATAAATCGAAACCGTGTGTGCATGACAACAGCCGACTATAGAGGGCTGCCATAACATATTATAGGGTGAAGGCAGTAGGGTACCTAGGTGGAGGCAGCACTCTTTAGGGGGGGGGGGGGGGAGCATTTTCACTCTGCAAGACATTCTCTCTCTCTCTTTTTTTTTCTTGTTTTTACACTACTGAATGTAGGGAAGGAGGAGCTGAAATTAAATGGCACAATGGCAGTTTCGCCTCTAGAACTGGGCCTTGTTACTGGACAAAATTGTTAAAAATCAGGGGTAATATTCATACAGCTACTTAAACATAATTTTTGTGAAAGATTTAGCTTAGTTAAAAAAATGGTATTCATAATAGTTTCCATAAGTGATTTCTTATGAAAATTACTAAGCCAAGGTTGCTTAAGAATATTCTTAAAAAACCACTTACTGACATTTTTATGAATACCAAATTTTTACTAAGATAATTATTAAGCAAAACTTGTACATAAGTAGCTTTATGAATATCACTTCTAAAATATAGTTTTTTGTTCACCTTCAGCAGTAGGCACAGCAACAGTAATAGTTTCAATAACTGGAATAACAGTTGTAGTTTGAATAATTGTTTCAGAAATTTGTTTTGTTTCGGTTTTTTCTTCTGTAACTATGATACGACTCTCCTCAGTCGAATTCCTAATATAAACATTCTCTTAATATATTTCATTTATAAACAAATTTTCAAATATTCTACACTAAATGGTCCCTAATACTATCAATAGTAGTATCTCCTGTAGATTCATCTTTTTTGTCCGCTTCAATCTGTTGTTGTACTTCTTCCTTTGCATCACTAAAATATTTTCAAAAAAATTTATTTAATTCCAATTATTTCATTTGAATTTTTATTGTATACTCTGTAACTCCATCAGCAGGTGGAATATCTGGATGATCATCAATCAAATTTAATTCCGTCGTCGGTGGCGACGAAAGTTGATCAACGATTGGTCTCATCCCTTCAGGAAGTTCGAGTTTACAACGAGCTTCGGTTATAGTAGCAGCCGATAAAGAAAACCTTTGTAATTCACTGGACGCATGTAAATAAAATCCTTCACCGTTTCGAGTGAAAACCAAACTGGTAATACCGCTGTAAAAATAATAATTCTTTAATTCTTCAAACAATGACTAAATAAATAAATATTGTAAATGCCTTTTTAGTGCATAACATAAAATTATTGTAGAAAATTTGTAAATGTAAATTTTTTTCATTTTTTTGATTTCATAATTTTGAATTATTTTGAATTATTTCCCATTTAATTTTCATTTATTTTTTATAAACTATTATCGGTCACAATTTATGACTAATGATAATAATCTACAAATAAAAAGAGCATTTTCACCTTCAACAAGTTTAAAAAACTTACGTGATATCTTCACGTTTAACACAAACACTAATAAGCTGTCTGCGCAGATCGGGAATGCTATAAATGCTAATATCACCCTGATTGGTCAAACACATGAAACAATTCTCGCTGTAATTGCTATCATTACGATGGCGGAAATTTGCGAATGCAATCTTGCGAACGCGAGAGCCTTCATGAGCTGTCAGCTTGAACTTGCAGTATGGCTTCAGACTGGGCAATGTAAACACCTTAAATTGCTCTTCAGAGCAAATAACAACTCTATGATTGCCCACATTGTCCGGGTCTTTGGCTAGTTTACGCTGCACTTCGAATGGCTCTGGAATGGGGCAATTGGATGCATCTACAATGCAAATGGCAATGACAGGGGCACGGTGCTTCAGTTGAATCTCCTTCCCTGAAATTTTCATTATTACAAATTATTTTAAGAATTAAAGAAATTAATTAAAAGAAATAAACAAAGCTGCAACTTTACATTGATATTTTCATATTGCAGCAATTAGAAGCAGCAGCTTCAATTTACTGTATTGTGCATTAATTGGATTCTGTAATTTATTTTCCAAATATTTTCACTTTTGAAATCCATTCCATACACCCTCAGAATACGGCTTTTTGCAATAACAGCCTTTTATAATTATGAGTTTCAATTAACAGCCTAAATTTTCCAATACACAACCAAAAAATCCGAGAAAGCCCTATGTATTTATGTATAAAATTTTTTATACAGCATTTCACTTTATGGCCAATTTTACAATAATAAATCTCGGCTGTGTATTTGCATTCAATATTATGTTCATTAACACATCTATCTGCTGCATAAGCCTTTAAAATTATTCCTGTAATTTTGAGCATATTTTATCACCTGCTGATGATTTTGTCACTAAAAAGGAATTATTTTGATGAGGAAATACTAAATGCATTGTTTCCTTAAGAACTACTTAAAAATTAAAAATAAAAATTATTATCATGATATATTGTAACCCTTGATTCAAGCAAATAATGCACTCAATGGTGCTGGTGTTTTCCAATGTTATTTTATGAGAAAATTTCATTCTCAAAGATCTCTACAAAATATTTATTAAAACTTTTTTGACGTGAACCAAGAGTTAGTAACACTCTAAAATGAATTTGTTTTTGTTATTACGTACATTTAGGATTCAACATAAATTTTGATAAAAGTCGAGACCAGAGTAGTTTTAAATATTGTGATGATTTCTGTAAAATATCTTTTTAGCATGTAGTTTATAATTAAACAAACTCCTGTAAAAAAGTTTTCGAACATGCTGTCATTATTTCAAAAATCTGTGTTCGTGAGTATTTTGCTCGTAAATAAAAATCAATAACATAAAATAAAAATATACATTTTATTGACTACTATATCACTATTTGTGTGCCAAAATTTGAGCTTAATTGGCCCAACAGCCCAAAATCTTTTGTACAATCTGTCATGGAAATAAGTTCTAGAACATCAGTTAGCTTGGAAAAAAGTATTAGAAGATTTGAATAAAAATTTAATTAAAAAAAATAATTTGAATAGACTAAACCATTTATTCAAACGAATAAAAAACACACTCATTGTACCAATTATTTAAAGATTTGTGTTAAATAAGTGAAAAAAAACATACAGATATGCATCCAAACAAAAATTACAGCATTTTCAAAGCCAGGTAGTAAAATTGCTAAAAGATAGTAAAATACAGAAAAGTGAGCCAAGTTATGAGTTGTGCATTGTCAACTGTAAATTATATTTGGAAAAAATATCAGAAGACAAATGATATAAAAAATTTCACAAGAAAAACAGACCAAGTGCAAGATCGCTCATTAAAAAAATCTGTTTAAAAATGAGGAAGTCAACATGTAAAGAATGCAATAAATGCACAGTGGAAAAAGTGTGGTACAGGTACAACTGTAAGGAATAGATTACATGACATGGGTTTTTATTTCTGTAAAGCAAAAACAAAACCACTGATAACCAAATTGCATAAGCAAACTTGCTTAAAATGGGTCAGGCAGCATAAAAATTGAGATATAGCTGACTGGAGTAAAGTCATTTTTTCAAACAAAAGTAGAATTTGTCTTGGTTGTGGTGATGGTCCAGGAAAATTTGTATGACTGTGCAAATGAAAAATTTAATAATGACAGCTTGTTATCGAAAACTAAATTCCCTACAAATCTTATGATTTGGGGTTGTATGTCAGTCAAAGAAACAGGAAAAATGTGCATTATCAAGGACACAGTTAATTCCGAGTTATATGAAGAAACTTTTGACTGGTTTCTTATTCCAAGCATTGAGGAACAGTACAGTAACTTTGATGTTATCTTCCAAGATGATAATGCATCTTGCCACTAAGCAAAAAAATCAAGTTGTTCAAAGGGAATTAAATCATTGCCCTGGCCTGTCATCAGCTCAGATAGGAACCCAATAAAAATCTGTAGTGAAAATTAAAAATTATTGTAAACAAAACATTATCTACAAATAAGGAGGAACTGAAAAATGCACTCATCACTAACTGGGCTCAAATTGAAGATGGACCATATAAATACCTTGTAAAAACAATGCTTCATTATATTAAAACAGTCATTAAGGTTAAAGAAGGACCAACACAATATTAAAAATAATTATATTGTGCATTTTTTTTTATTCAAATGTTCTAATACTTTTTTTAAGCTAACTGATGTTCTAAAACTTATTTCTATGAAAGATTTATATAAGATTTTTTTCTGATCACAGTCAGGCCAATTTAGCTCAAATTTGACACAGTGATATAGTTAGTCAATAAAATAAGGAGTTTCAATAAATGAGTGATTACTTCAATTAATTGATTATTGCAATAATCATAATCAGCCAATTATTGAGTGCCCAATACTGAAATGTGATTATTTGCTTATTGTGATATGTGATTATGTACCTAAGTCACATGACTTCCTGTGTTATGTTAATGTGCAAGAAAATAACACAGGTAACCTGAAAACATGATACAAGCTGTGTTTCCATATAGATCATTGTTATAGTCAGAATAATTTTATTTAAAGCTTAAATACCTGATGTATAGTTTGAAAAGTTCTCAGAAATAATTATTTCTACATAAAAAGTCTTATGAGTTCAATTAAA
The DNA here is from genome assembly GCA_034687075.1 of Geophilus carpophagus. Classification (NCBI taxonomy): domain Eukaryota; kingdom Metazoa; phylum Arthropoda; class Chilopoda; order Geophilomorpha; family Geophilidae; genus Geophilus; species Geophilus carpophagus. Next base: position 2,290 of record JAQFZN010002540.1, on the reverse strand, counting down.
CATTAACACAGACAAAACAATATGCTGTCCAACAATAGTTAGATTGGGTCTAGCACCACCATGTTGGTTTCAGTCAGTCAATTGCTAATAATCAGGTCAACTAAGCAGAAAATTGTGGTTTGGGACAATTTGTTGATTACTTGATGAAATGATTATTTACAGAATTGATTGAATCCAGTCATATGAATAATCAAATAATCAACTAATCAAATTTATTAAAACCACTTAATGTATATTTTTATTTTATGCCTGATTTTTATTTACTAGCAAAATCCCTTGAAACAGATTTTTGAAATAATGACAGCATGTTCAAAAACTTTTTGCCAAAAGTTGTATTATTCTTATACAGTAAAAAAGTAATTTTAAAAAATGACTTAGATTGATTAACTTAAAAAAGTTGAAATTATTGAAACAATTTTTGTCTATAATAGTGTTGGGTATGGGTCGAATATCCACAGGTTATCCATACAAATTGCAGACTATTTAATATTTTTTTTTTAAATATTATTATCATTTTCACCTTTCTTGGACCCTCTCCAGGGAGAGAAACAATTTGACACAACAGCTTATAAATATCTGCAGATCTGAAGTAACAGTCATAAAGCTACTTACGCACAATTCTTTGCATAAGATTTAACTTAGTCAAAAAATGGTATTCATAAAGGTTTCCATAAGTGATTACTTAGGAAAATTATTAAGCAAAGTCTGTAGGTCACTTAGGAATTTGCGTAGGAAATCACTTACATAAACTTGATGGTTTTCTTAAGATATTTTTATGAATACAAATAAGAGCTTCTTTAAATTGTGTGTACGCACTTCTTAACTTTTAGCGTACGCATGTTCTTAAGCAAGTTTTTATGAATGTCACCCCTGCAATTTATCTGCAAACGAACCATAGATAGTTGCAGGGCAGATTATGAGATCTGCTCCCAACTCTAGTCTATAATACATGATTTGCATTATATTTTCCCAAATAACTCCATTGAATTGATTAAAGAATATAGCTTATCTATAAAATTTTAGTCTAATGACATGAATAATTAATATTTCAGATAAAGATTTTGATTTTGATTGTATGCTGTTGGTTACTGTATAATGACTTTAAAGTTACAATTACATTTAGTGTAGGGCTGTCACGGTACAGGAAAATAGATTAACGGTATTTTTCAAACCTGTACCAGTACTTTCGATACTTTTGGTGCTATCGATACTTTCGGTACTTTCTGGAACTTTCGCTACTTTCAGTGCTTTCAATATTTTCGATACTTTCGATATCTTCGGTACTTTCAATACTTTTAAGTTAAATATGTCAGTGGAGAATGTTTATTGTAAATTGACAGCAGATTATAAATTAGATATCTATGGTTTATAAATATATAGATATCAGTAAATTAGAAAAGAATCGATTTCTGTAAAATGTGTTTATTTATTTGCAGATGGTGCTGCACTCTTTTGGTACAGTACCGAAAATATCGAATGTACCGGTACAGTCCTTGCCCTGGACCGGACCGAACCGAACCGGTACAGTACCAGTACTGGCCTGTACCGTGACAGCCCTAATTTAGTGTACAATAATGTATAGTAACTATAAAATGTAGCTAAAATTAAATAAAAGACAATTTAATTTATCTCTGTACAAGAAAATAATAGCCAAGAATGTCCTGAGAATCAGTTGCTTTAAAATGTAGTAAAAGGAATGCAATTGTTATTATTTTATATATATATATAATTCTAGGTTATACTGGGGACACGTCACCGGTTCGAATTCAATTGCTTCGAAATTATTAATAAATAATTGCAATTGGTTCAAAATTTCAAAAAAAATTGATTCGAACGTCTTCCAGAGTACCGAACTTGATAATTACGCATGCCGCGCGTGACGCACTCAATCCGGGTAGAAATAACAAACATTTCCCGGCAAAAAAGTTCGGTACTCGGGAAGACCAAACGTTCGAACCAAACATTTTAAGTATTTTTTAATTTCGAATCAATTGTTTTTTTAACCTTTCAACTCCCATGATCGTCCAAAATTGGCCACCACACAGAAAAAAATTAATTTAAAAAAAAGTAATCAAGTTTGGGCAATTTATTTTGGATGTATTCCTCTAGAATTTTTAGTAAAAAAATATGGAATAATTTGCTAAGTCTTAAACAATTTACTTTATTATAAATTTGCTAAAAAAGTGTAATTTTTTAAGTAAAAAGACATTAGATGGAGCAATGTAGGTCAACTTCATGATTTTGTTACTAGGTGGCCTACACTATATTTGACACAAAATTTCTAACAAAA
>JAQFZN010002539.1:0-11131 GCA_034687075.1 Geophilus carpophagus | reverse complement strand
TGGGTAATAAAAACCATTCGAGTGCAACCAAATGACAATTGCAAAATAAATAAAACAGAACGTTCGAAACCACCTCACTCTACAACATCTAACAAGTGCGTTGTGTGTTGGGAGATGCCTAAATCCATTTTATTAATGCCTTGTAATCATGTGTGTTTATGTGAACCATGTTTCCATATTTTGGAAGCTAATAATCCTACATGCCCTATATGCAGACAACCCATTGATGGACATATGAGAGTATTTGTAACATGAAATTTGACTTAATTTATACAATCGACCTCAAGTTCATATCTTAAAATTTTATCACCGTGTTAAACCCGACGTCAACATATGTTACTTTGTATTTTGTAATAAAACTCCTTCAAGCAACAAATATATAAAACCAAACCTAAAAAAAAAATATTAAAAAAAAAACTCATTCATGTTCTTTGGACATCTGTTAAAAATAATTGCCATAAAATTTACTCAAATCCACCAAAAAACCACCCCAAAGACCAAACCTTGGTCATGACCTGCGAGGTGGATACATCAGCCACAACTTGACATTCACACGCCCACCCACTCAGTTTCGTTTCATGACCCAACCTTAAATCAGTTGTGACTGCACCAATTTGTCCGTATACATAAACCAGCACTGCAGTATACTTTTTGTCATATTCGCCACGTTATATATTTTCTTTAACTACCTACTTTATATATTTGAAAGAATAAAAATTTAAATTTAAAAATAAAAAAAAACGACTTGAACCACTTTCATTAGTAGCAATTAAACTCCTCCAAGCTTAGGGGCATTTCCTAATTAGTACAAAACACCCCGTAAGGATGCTATGTAAAAGCGGTCATTTATTATCAGCAATGAATAAAAGTGCGTTTATTTCAGTGTTAAAAGCACCATTACACATTAAGATGATCGCGATATTAATCTAAATTACACACTGTGTTGCTTTGCTTCCGTACAACTCTTAATGGGCTCCTCTGGTCATTTTGCGGATCACAACGCTATTTATAAGACAACAATTCCTTTAATCCTTTTATAATCTCATTAGATGTCAGAAGTTATTTTTCTGTTTTTCACCTTTTCCTAAAACCTCAAACTTTTTAGTCACATCTGCTACAACATCTCTAATTAAAAACAATAAAATTAAGTAAAAATTAAAGATAAAAAAGTATTAAAAAACGCTGTAAAAATGTAAGTATTAATTCAAAACAAAGCGAGAGAAAAACTTGTGGCAATTTTAAGAAGGTTTTAACAAAACCGCATAATTAGCTTAATACAAAAACTTTTTTACTTTAGTGGGTAATAAATTTGCAGACTCGCATCTTTCCCCTACCATTAGCGGATTACAATTTGTTGGTCGCTTTGGTCTCAAATAATAGGTTTCCTCAACGAATAAGGTGGATCTTTCTCGGTTTATTTAGTAACCGAGCAATTTGTCCGACAGCTTGTTCTCTTCCAAACTCATTTACTCTCTAATTGATAGCCATTGCAAACAGTCTTAGACATCATTCTCCCATTTCTTTAATGCAGTTGCAGTCGCTGAGAATTTCTGTCTGATGTGGTTTCTTTAAGTCTGGAATAAAGTATTTTAATCATTGTACTTAGCCAAAATTGTAAACAGAAATGTCTAGAATTAATTTGTCAAGATTATAATTTCTTAAACAACATTTAGTTAATAAATTATGCTCACAATTCGATTAATATTTAATAAACATCGAATAAGTCTTTAAAAAATTAGTCGTTTCAAAATGTCGCAAAAATTTACAATATGATGCATTAATATTACAAAAGAACATTAATAATATATACTAAACTTTGTACTAAATTAGCACTTTTCTTTGACAGAACATTTGTTTTATTCACTACTGTCATATTTATTTAAATTTATATACACAACTAAAGGTGAAACTCAAAAATATTCAAATTTCTTATTACTTCAGTGAAAACTTGATGTAAGCAACAAATACAAATTTAAACTACAGAATGTGATGTTAGTATCAAAAAAAGATATCAAAATAATTTTTGCAAAATTTTTGATATTATTTAGTCCAATCCTACTTATTTAAACAGTTTGGATTTTAATTTTCAATTATGATGTTGTTTAAAATCCATTTTAATGGAAATAAACGGTTTTAAACCTGTTTGCACCTAATGCCAATACTGATACCAAGCGGCGCCACTACATTTTACACCCTTGTTCGAGGCTAAATTGCTATTATCAAATTTTTGGAATTGAAAAAGTTGTTTTTATCGGAATTGCTACATCAAATTTTTCACTCTACATCATAAATTACATCACGTTTCGCCAATACTCTTAAACTCATATAAAAACAATAATAATAATAACAATAATTAAAATAATAACCGCGATGTAACCTGATAGCAAAATGAACAGTGACACTCCTCTGCTAATTAAATTGATAGTGGGAAGAAATAAAATGATAAGGGGATTGCAAAAAAAAACCACCCGTAACTGCCAATTATTTCGTAATATTATCCCTTTCGCAAGAAAAGCTAAGGGAGAAACGAAATCACCGTTTATCTCGCAAGCTACAAACTTAATGATGTATAAACTGAAGAATTAACAATTTTCTATCTACAGTGCAATTGCCACTTTTACAGATAACGAGGCAAAAAGAAAAAAATTCCACCTGATTTTTACCTCGTTACGTGCTAAGCTGCAAATGCCGTCTCAGTTTCATTTCACACGCGAATTCTTCCTGCATAACACAACAAGCCCTTTACACACCAAAGCACACAGTCAATTTAAGGGAATAATCGTGTTGAAACCTGTTTGCATTTAACATCATAAATCTTACATTTATAACTTAGGTGATTCAAAAATCAAAAAAAATATATCATCATCTCCCCTATGTTTATTATAAAATGGTGTAATTATTACTTAGAGGTTCTTATCCTGTGCATTAACAAAACCCACATTCATTTTTAAATGTGTGAGAAAATGAATGAGGTTATAAAAAAGGAGGAAAAAACAAAGCCATGTTGTTTCATAAAGTATGAAACTTGCGACAACTTAATGAGAATAGGTGTGTACACAGGCGAAAGATAAAGCCATGCACATGCAAATTATGTTATCATCATTGGAGATAATAAATAGCTTCACTATACGCATGTGCCAATTGGTGAGAAAATTAATGCATATGACAAATAAAGTGTTGTTCAAGTTCATGTTTACACGCTATGTATACAACATCCTACTTGTAAACATCAAGGAAATGAGTTTGTAGGTTGCTTTGTGATGTCAGATCTGTTGCGTCTTTGACAATGCAATGTTTTTGTTAAATTGAATAATTTTCTCTTCTAGATTGATTACAATTATTATTTGTCAGTTTAGTCACGGTGTAGATGTGATTGAAAAGTAAATGTGATGGGGAAAAAAGAAGACAAGTGGAAGAAAAGAAAGGAAAACTTATGTGCGCATCACTGGTGGTCTTTCCAATCAAGGTGCAGGCAAAAGAATGGATAGGTAGATAGATACCTGTAAGAAATCATCCAACATCTGACCTTCTATTCAACCACCATGAACAATAGACTCGTCAAAATAGGCAGCACGACTATACTGACAGATGTTTGTTGCTGTAAAATTGCTTTAACATAATTTTTGTAAAATAATTTAATAATCAGATAAGATAAAATAAAAATAAGATGTGCACCTTCAAACAACTAAATTCAAATTTTTTATTATTAATCTTGTGTGTTCGTAAACTTTTAACTATTGTAAATCAATAAATTAGATGACGTTATATGCTTAAAAGGTTTTCTAATTTAATCCATTTACTTGCGTAATGCATTTTTCAGAAAATTGATACCAGAGATGATGCGACTTCCGGCATTTATCAATGATCGATTTTTCAATATTCATTGAGATAAGAAAATTGACAAATACGTCAAATGTTGGAAATTAGCATTTTTTTTTTGTACAGTATTTCATACTTCTAGATCACTTAAAATTGAATATCGGATCGACCTAAAGTTTTGTTGGACCTTGAGCACAAAAAAAATATAGAAATCCTTTTTCGGCAAAAATTCTACAAAATTTTAATTTATTATTCATTTTATTTTTCAAAACTTTATCCTTTTAGGCCTGTAGCGCTCTAGTTAATAATGGGGCCTGGGGCATAAATTAACCCACCTAATTTGAATTGAACGTGCATATCTTATGCATAAATAAAACCTGCACAAATTAAAAATTTCCAACAACCACTTATTATTAGCCCCGCGTAAATTAATGATCTTAGGTTAGATTACTTTCGAGCTTTACGATCCAGTCCGTTCATAAATATTTCATTTCATTAATAAGTTTGAATTACGTACAGAAATAAAAATAATTGGCTCTACAAGAGCAGCACAAATTGCACGTAAACAAAGATGCCCAACATGCATTAACATCACTACCAAACTTAAAAACTACACTATAAAATCACATGACCCTGATAATGCTAATTCATAATTTTAAGCTCGAAGTGAAAAATTTAAGCGTCACCGACCGGATTTCATTTTTTTTAACAGTAATATAATTCCAATAGAAAATGGACAAGTATCACAATTACAATAATTAAATTGCAATGAACCAAACTTCCATTAAGCTGTCAACATCTCAATCGGGGGTGGAGATAAAGGTGGGGTCATCTTTTCTACTGCCTATCATACTAATAAAACTATATCACGCAAAGAAGAGATGAGGAAGCGACGCCTTAACGTCGGCTTAAACTGGACACAGGGCAATGAGGGGAAGCCGCCGCGCCTCACACGATGGCAGAATTACATCGTGACACGTGGCTATTACAACAGGGAAGAGTGCACGAGGCTGGGAAATTGGTTAATTGCAACTCAACTCTTGGTCGACTAGATAAAACGCGAGGGCCAAATGGCCCATCGAAGCACATCAAATTAAACATTAATCTCTTCACAGATGTTTTTATTTCTATTCGTAAATCCACAATTGAAATTTAATTCAATTTCCCATTTCCGTCATAGCTATTACCCCGTTATTCACTTTCTCCCACACCTTTATCCCACTATTAATGCTATTTTTATTTTTCCGCAGAATTATTCCCCTTAGAATGGGGTTACATAGGTCACTCTAAAATACAACTCATGCTATTTGCCCGCAAGCACTTTTCCCTTACTCTTTAACTGTTATTTTTTTTCTTAAGTGACTTGGCATTGAATCCAAACAACTCGTCCTTCCCACAATCTGTTTCTTATAATACCTAAAAACAGAGATAAAAATTATTTAATTCAAAAAACAATTTAATTTATGCATAATTTAATTAACAAACAAATCATTTCAAAAATTTAAAGTTAATAAATTATAATTGCTCAGTAGTAAACTTCACTTAGAATCCACATGTGCGTACATTCTTCAAATAAATACCAATCATATCTTCCCTTTTCTCATCCGTTGTTTTCCACCAATCAAAGCTATTAAGTACAAGGAGTATTAACTTACTGAAATATGACTTAAATTTGAAGAAATAAATTTATTTCAGGTGTTGTAAACATTATAAAACATTATAAAACGATGTAATGATTAAAAGATAATAAGGCACGATAAAAATGCTAATTAAGTACAAATATTATTAAAAAGAAAACATCGGAGATGTCATCTTTTTCGACATTAAAGTCGTCATCCTTGCATTTTGGTGCGGTTTCCTTAGATCCATCATCAACCAATTAAGCGTGGAGGTCAACGTAAAGGTGACATAGTAATTTATATCATTGGGTTAAACGGAGGGGAATTGTACTCGGCTCTCGTGGCGCCAACAAATCGAAGGGGGCATGACTCAAGAAGAACAGACCGGCCCATTACTCATACTTATATGCATCCACGCCCTACTTACGAAAGTTGGACGATCAAAATTCTTTTTAAAATATTAAAACAAAAAAGTTAATTGATCGCAATTGCAAAACAAACGTATCGTTTTTCCACCATAAATACTAAAAGAAAAAAAAATTAAATTAATTGAACAAATAGAATTTTGTTTATCCAAAAAATAATTTTAAAAACATTAAAAAATATCGTTCTTTATTATTATATCATTATTATTTATGTATATTAATTTATAAAAGCTAAAATAATATTTACTCACAATGAACTGTACTATTCCTTTAACTTATCTTTTAAATATTTATTCTAATGTTTCTCTTGGTCTTTATTTATGGCAACCATTCATTACACGTCTGTCACAATGAAGTCTAAATACACAATAGAGTTTATAATATAAAATGTTAAATATTCTAACATATACAAAATATTTATATTAAAATACTCGTAAAAACTGTAATTAAAAAAGTAAATACAGTAATAAAAAATTTTCATTTAAGTTTGCAGCCTTCTCATTCCAACCTTTAAACAAAATAAAAACATATCCATCAGCTTCATTTGAATTCAATCAAGAAGAAACTAGGATCAGCCCAAACATGCTTCACCATCAGAAACATTTTAGAATTATTACCTTTAAAGTGAAGTTGTAGGTAGGTGCATTTGAACGCTAGGGTGGAGGTGAAAGAAAATATGGTTGTTTGGCTTATGGTTATGTTTCTCTAAAAACTAATCAAAAATAAAAAACCCAAGTATATCTAACCACACCTTTTTATGGTAGGTGGTGCTGCATGGGGGACACCTTTACAAAAAATTGCCTATTGTCCCTTATAAATTTGTTTTATTTATCTAAAAAAATAATAATGGACTCGAGTGACTTATTCAACAATAGCAAATAAAAAAATAATAAAAAAGTATTAAATAAATAATTTCAAGGGAATGAAACTTTTTATCTGGAGTTTGCTATCCATTTCCATTAGCCGAACTTTAAGTCCCTGTAACGCCAGCAAATCAATTCAAGTCAAGTAGTGAAAAGTTTCCAGGAAGTCGAAAGTGCACAGCACTCAAGGATTACTCGTGTAAATATAATTTTTAAATTTCACAAATAGATTGCACATTTCGTATCGCTTTTTATCCTATCTCTTATTTTTAATGGTTTTAAATTATTTTTTTAATGTCATTACATTTTCATTTCTTTTTAATATCGTTTTAACTATGTAAGTTTTTCATTATTTTCATGCATTTGGGAATTTCAATTTCTTAAGTTATAAAATAATTTTTTTTAAATTATGGTTAATAGAATGCTTAAACAAAGCAATTTATTATTTCATGTTAATTTTATTAACCATATTATATCAACGTGTTTAAATTTTAAAAATGTGATCTCTCGACCTTTATCACATTTCAAAAAATTATTTTATTTTTATTTTTATTTTAATGTAATCCTACATCTGATAGAGTAATTTCTGTACAATGCGCCACTTGTTGAAGGATATAAAAGCAACCTCAATCCCTTTATCCAATTTAAAAAAAAATTAAAATTAAAAAAAATTATCAACTCATCAAAAACCCCATCTACAGTAGAGTTAACTCCTCCTTCCTAACCTCATTTTCTTTCCTTAAGCATGAATGTCACATTAATTTCCGATGCCTCGTCTAATATTACAATTTCATTCAATGCGTGTAACCACAAAAACCTTATTAGTATTAGTTTCACGAACAAACAACAACTCCCAATGACCTTTTCAACGACACATGACACAAGTATCTCTATTCAGCACTTTGAATACTCCTACTAGACAGTGAAAACAACCTTTCTTTTTCTTGTGTAGACGTCAAATGCGTGCCCGATTTAAACTTTACTTTAAATATTTCATACATTTCATCTAGAAAAAGAAGAAAAAAATGTCGACGAAAGGCTTATGTCTACACATCTCTCCTGAACAGCACAGAAACCGTGCAATTGTTTATTTATGAAAAATACCAGACCAAAACCTAATGGTTTTCCGCAGCTAAACTCTTCAAAATGAGATTTGAATTATTCTGTTATGATATTCACCTCTTCAATTTTGCATCTACTAAAATAGAAAAAAGTTTTATTTAAAACTTAAAAAACTTGAGCATTTACTTTTTTAAGAATAACAATAAAATTAATAGAAATAGTAAATTTAACAAGCAACATGACTTTTTTTCCATTAAAAAAATAATGGAAGTTTTGCAATAATAACTTTTAGCGTTACTTTCCTGCAATAAATGTCTTGTTCCGTTGCATCGTCCCCCATTTTATTTCCGCAAGATCATTGGCCTATAAAATATTCTCTCAACCGAAGAATATGAGAAATGGAGTTTTAAAAAACTTGACACAACGTGTTTTAACGATTCCAGTAACTCCTACCTTATCACCACTTTCCAAAGAAATGTATTTCTTTTTAATAGCATGTTGACAAAAGTAAAGTAAAAAAAATAAACCTTTCACCCCCTTCTTTTTCTTACATTATAATTTTATAAGTAAGACAAATAAAATAAAATTTTAATTAGTATTTGGAGTACAGTTTAATCTCATTATAGCAAAAATTTATTTCGTTTGATGGTATTTGTTATACCGAAACTGGATGTATAATGAATAATTAGTTCACTTAATTATACAAAATACAAAATACATTAGAACCTCGATTATCCGAACTTAATGGGGATTAAGATGGTCAGGTTAACGAAATAATCAAGTGGAAAAAAATAATCTAGTATAAATAAAAAAAAATATATATATTTATTTTGTACAATCCGGATAATTGAGGTTTTTTTCCTCAATTAAAAACGCCATCTTCGAATAAAAGCTGCAACAAAAATATAACATAAAAAATTTCAATTCACTCAAGTGACATTATGTAACTCATCTAGGTAACCTAGATGACTTACGTAATATCAGTTTGAATATTCACCTACATTTTTTTTTCTTCAATGGTGGGCAGCAGTATATATATAAAATAAACACCGTCGACTTTATTTTCAAAATACGTAATTATTAAAATTTAAAATTGAAATTCAAAAACAGTTTCTTGCTAACTATAAATTAATAAAGACATTTTTCTTAGTTAATTATACACAAGAAAATAGCCGTGTAAGAGCTTATGAAATCATACAAGGTTTTAGTGAGAAGTAAACGCCCTAAACAGACTTTCAGAGCCATAATTTCAATCCTTCATCCTCCCATTTTCCCATTCACTTGTACAACCTTTAAAAACCACCTTTTTTTCATCTTTACTACACACCCTCTGCAAGTCGTTGCACATCTCCTATTGCTACTCCCACACTTCTTGGGTCAATATTTTTAAATCTTCTCCAAAACTTAAACACCTTCTAACCGCAGCTTCCACCGAGAGGGAATAGAACCGACAAAAAAAAACCGAAAAAGAAATTAATCCCAAAAAGTGTCTCTTCGTTCAACAATTTGAAGCGATTTTATAATTTTCATCAAAACCTAATTTTTAATTAAAATACAATTCAGATTCGAGCTTGATAATTAAAATTACACACGAAATTTTTTACCACCTGTAAAAATAATAATAACAAAAAATTATTATTTCTCACACTTACATTCACTGTTTAGCAATATTAAATACCAGTTTTACTACCACACCCTAATCTTAAAACCTTTAGGCTCAATTTGTAGTTTTGTCTCAAGATGACAAATAAATTCAAATTTAAAGAAATATTTTACACTTACTTTTTCAAATTCCTTGCTTCGAATGATATATTTGCTTAAAAATGTTCATTAGTGTGAGTTTTATATCTTAAGGGCAGGATTTGTATAAATTATATTTTATATTTAAAAAAAAGAGAGATTAATAAAAAAACTTACCGTTTACAGCTGCCATAGTTCTTTTTAAATTATTTACAGTCACACGTACAAGACTTGAATTAAGTGTCAATATTCCATTTTTAAAAGAGTTAGCCATAAATATTTTCGAGTCTCTTTCTTTGACATCACTACAACAAAATTGAGGGTTACCGAATCCATAAACAAGCACGGGATTTTTTCGGATTAATCTTTTGTTTCCTTTCATTACGCGTCGAATTTTTACAGCTCCAGAATAAATTGGACTTTTTTCTCTTGGATGAAATAATTTTACCACTGTTCCGGTAAATACAAATTTGGCATGATTTTCTCTTTCCTGCAATGCTTGTTCGAAACATCGTTTTTTTGAGGATCTTAATCGATAAACAAATTGTTTTGGCCGAAATGGACGTAATCCTTCAGTGATAATAAGAAGATTGAGGAACACAAGCCAAACGACTTGCATGTCTGTGGCTACACAACCAGCCACTGGTTCCGACAGCAGACGAAGTTCAAACGATCCATTTTTAATATTTCGTTTTAGCACAAGATGGCACTAAGTGCTGTTTATTGTTTTCACACTCATTAATGTCTGATGAAATAAATCAAACTTCTTTTTTCTTTGAAATTTTAAAAAATCAAATTTTTTTTAATTTTCTTGCTAAATTCATGAAAAATTCACTGCTGCTAAATGTAGATATATATATGAAGAATATCCAATCCAAAATATATTCATTTCCTTTAAGGTAGTGTGATAATCAGCTAAAAAGTAGAATAAAGTTTTAAGTTATTAGAGTATTACCTATAATAATAAACAAAGTATTGGTTTACTTATTTTTTATCCAGAAATTTTGGTTTTATCAAAAATAAAATGCACCGAAAACTTATAAATTTTAACCAAAACGAAATTAAAAATTAAAAATCGAATATGATTAAAAGTTATAGTTAAAGAACAAAATTTGCCTTATTTCAGGTCGAAATAAAATGTGTAACGTCACACACAGTTAAGGCATGCAGAACCGGATTTTCGGTTCTGGATTTTTTTCAAAACCGGGTACCCAGTTCTTGCCTGGTTCTGATAACATTTTGAAAATTATCAGAAAATAAAATTGCATTCCTGTTATGATGAAATGAAACCTAAAATAAACTTTGAATGTACAATTAATTTACACATAAATTAAAATTAATATTTAATTAAAACAATTGCTAATAATACATAAAAAATAAACGATAATAGCTTGTAAAACTGTATACTACGCCAAAAGATATCACTACTAAATCCAATAATAAAATTATGAAAACTAGTTGACTTACTTCTTTTTGGTCTTAAAATTTTCCAATACAATACAAAAATTCTGGTAAATTCATGTGGTTCAGCATGCCTTATGTTTCACAGACATGTGTGAACATGTATGGAACCGGAACTCGGTACTGAGGCTTTATCAGAACC
>JAQFZN010002538.1:0-11131 GCA_034687075.1 Geophilus carpophagus | reverse complement strand
AAAAAAATCGGAGTATGGAAGAAAAAGAAAACTGAGTAATGCTCTTTAGTACAATTCAGATTTCTTTTTATTTTCTCTAGACACATGACAAGCGGGTTACGTGCAAGGTTTCTTCGTCACGCTTGTGAGACTAGACTAGAGGGGCTGATAATGAATCAGAAGAGTGCGAATTCGATTAAAACTTGGAAGGGCGATTCGCACACAAAAGGATGTTGATGACAAAGGATGAGGCCCAATATTTTCCAATGTTGTCAACATTGTCTTGACTGCGGTTTGGGAAGTTTTAAACGATTTGGGAAAAGTGTCATTCACTTTTACTCTTTTCTCTACCTAACAACTTAAATCAATTTATGACGCTGGCAGAGAATGAACAGATGGAATAGACAGAAGGAAAAAGTTAGTTTTTTTTTACATAATTAAAAACAACTTTTTATTATCAAATAGAATGGGGTGTAAAAACGGAAAGAAAAAATTAAATTTTCAATTATATTTTGAATGGTGTCACAAGTGATGGTTTAGAGACACACTTTGTTTACCTTAAGTGCTCGAAAACCAAAAGTAAACATGCAAAAGCAAGCAAAAGGGCACATTTGAGGCCACATACAGCAAGTACCAGTCTCATGTGAATCTTACCAGGTGGCGCATCAAAAGAGATGCTCAAGGGTCTCTGGCAGAGAACAGTTTGCATTGGAGATTCAGGCACGGATAGCAGCCCCAATGTGGCGATCAATCAGACCTGTCGCTATAGGGTATCTCCACCCATGAGAAAAAAAAATATACAACAGGCCACTCATCACACATTGCCAAATGCGGGCACCCGCTCAGCCTATTATTCCTTCGTCGTACCTGCTATTTTTTTGTCTAGCAATAAAAATGACGTTTATCGAAGATGAAGGCAAGAAGCAATCAATGGAGGACATTGACGCCATGGATGACTGGTTGAAATGAAAAGGAACTTTTCAACTATAGTATGGCGATCAATCATTTCACACTTTTTTTGCCGCGTTAACTTTCAATGTGTTCGGTGCTCTTTGAAGTCATTTGACAATACAAATTAGAAAAAGTGTCGATAAAAATTAATCTGTGATGCATGAAATTAAATTTTTTTTCCTTTAGTATATTTTTAATGGATTACTTTGTTCTCTTGGAAAATGAATCACATAAACAAGTCACAGCATGTAAATTAAGTGTGTTTGTACTCGACAAGAGTCTATGTGGCAACTTGGAGGATTAGGATTAGTAAAAGAGAGAGTGATACGAAGTAAAATTATGTTAGTTTGACATGCATTTGCACGAGACCAAACAACTTTAAGCCTGTAACTGCTCATTGCAAAGCTTGAAGGACCAATCGGTGTGTAGAGTCCATCGTCAGTTTGGTCAACATTACAAGTGCAACGCTGGTTGAACTAAATCTCCTGGATTAATTCGACTTGGAATTGGTTCCAGGTTCGAGACTTGCTATGTGGACACACGAAGTCTGTCTTGAGCAATGGTTCGAGGAAAGTTATTTACACTTGGACGAATTATGATGGCTACGTATGTTCATTTTTCGGACATTCTTAGTCCTTTTGGAAAAGTTTGACCTTTGGATGAAAAATTGGCTTGAAAACACTTTAGTAAAACACATTTATTTATTGATATTTATAGTGCTGAAGTGACATAAGGGTAATAAATAACCTGAAGTTTATGTTATAAATTGGAGAGGGTTAATTATCAAAGTAACCTTGGACTGAGTGAAAGCAGAGGTAAATTATATGCAGTGACTGTTTTTGTTTGGACGAGCTATCTCTATTATTGGATATGTGAAATGGTATAAACATGGTGGCTTGCATTAAACGAAAGAAAACAAGAGCTATCGGAACATCAAAACAACTCTTCATCTCAGTCAATAAAGCTCTTGTTTGTTGAAACTGAGGTTCTTGTGACTTTCTATACGACTAGAAAGATGTTATTTGTTAGATTTGGAATAAATATTTATGTTTTAAAACACATTATATGTTTAAAGGCGCTTGTTATTTTTATTTCAAACAACTCAATGTGCAATGTGTGTGATTTCTTTTTATTTCACATGGAAATGAAATACCAAATCTACTTATATTGTAGCAGGATTTAAGAGAAAATATAAACAAAATTTCAATAAAAGCAGAGTAATTTATCAATCTTATTGTATAAAAAACTGGAAATGAGATTAGTTTTTTCTTTTGGTGGAATTGAAAAGGTACAGTTAATTTCACTGGTCTGGAAAAATGAAGAAAAGAAATTAGAAAATGTTGAAAGAAGCTTTCTTCTTAAAGCTTTGACTTGTTAAAAAAGAGAGCACGAAGGCATTTTTTACCTTTTTTTTCTTTTTCTCTTTTTTATCTTTTTTTTTTCATATAGAATAAAAAATTCTCTGATTTTTAAGCTTGAAATAGAGAAGACTGAAAAAGATGAAATCTGAAACCTTTTTGCTAATTACAACCTGTCATATTAAGCCTAAGAGTTTAAAAAATAATAATGTGATGTAATTACTACATGAAAATCAATCATATTGTAGGTAATAAATCACAACATTACAGTACCATTTTGTTAAAACAAAAGCTGATTAATTTCCATAAAAGCCAACACTTTTGGTTTTGAATTCACAATTTTTATTTGTTACTAATTAGTACCAATTTAATTAATTTATAAGATAATGAAAATGTAATTTTTAAATGTTAATGAGTATCTGTTTTAAAGTTGCTAGAGAAAGTTAAACACCACGCTAAAGAAAAAAGAAAAAAATATATTCAATTAAAAAAGGATTGAAATCGAATCTTATTATCTGGAAAATTAAACGGAAAACACGAAGCTGTTTTGCTGTCACAGTCGAATAACTTTTAATGAAAAACTCTATAGAATTAATAAAACATGACTCTGACAGTTCAGCTAAAAGAAAAAATATTAAAACCTTGTACCACCTCTCAGCAAATCTTATGTGAAATAAAAAAAACAGGATTTTCGGATTAAAATAAAAATAACAATAGCAGAAAGCATGAAACAGTAATAAAAAATAACAATGCAATTTTGCAATAACTTTTGTACATCAACTTTATGATTTAATAATTAATGGTTCAAAGAGTTCAAAAACCTAATAAATTTTTGGACTAATATAAAAATTGAATTGTGTGTTCCAATTCCTTGAGGCAAATATTAGTTTAATTAAACGTATTAAAGTTTGCTTTTTTTCAATTTCTTAAATTATTTTTTGTTGTTTTAATTATTACATCACCTTCAATTAACTATCATAATTCAAAAATCTTGAAAATTATTTTTAAATTCATTCTTATGTGAAATCTGAAATACATTTTGAATTAGCATATTTTTCATGCCCATTGAAATTGAAAAAAAAAAAGAATAAGATTGGCAGATTAAACCTTGACTACATTATTTCATAGCAAACGTCCTAGCAAAATTAAATGACAGTCAAAGATTTAATCATAAGTAGGGTTTGCGAAATGAAAAGATTCCCATCTGACATTTGTCAGAACCACGTTTACATATAATACCATAGGATGTGTTCCTGCATAGAAATCTAATTCAGTCTGGTACAAAAACTAATGTTTTCCATTACACACTCAGCTGCATAAATAAATAATTTTTCCTGAAAATAAAATTTGCAAACATAATTAAGTCAGTTCTACAAAAATGGTCTCAGTTTCTTCTCATTTTGCATTTGCATATGAAACTTTACAGCCATCATAGAAAATTTCTTGTTTGTGGTTTTAAAGTGCATTCATCAAGTAACACACAACATTGTTTACCTGATTTATTGGCCAACGTTTGGCCAACTTATTACAACCCAATATGGGAAATTTAATAAGAAAAATCACAAGAAACAGCATTGCGTGAAGTAAAAACGTGATTCATTTCTCCATTTCCACATTTCGCTGTACGAGCAGTAATGAATGCTATAGAAAATGACAAAATTAAAGAAATAAATTCTGAAATTAAAAGCAATTAGAAATGGAATGATTTTTTGCCACTTTGAAAACAAACATTAATGCTTAATCGAGTGATTTATTCGTTGAGTTTGTCTTCTTTCCTTATTTGCCTAAGAGATTAAAGAGAAAAGCCTTTTACACCATTTAGGACTTTTACCTTAGTAGACAAACGACCACTTTGGCAAACGGGAAATTGATGCACGATGAATTCTCTACTGCTAACACATTTTACTTGATAAAGACTGAGAGAAAATGCAAAGAACTAACTTTGGATAAAAGTCGTTGATGTATTGTTTTGAAATTGATAGAAAAAGCTTCGAAAATTGACATTTTTAAAGCTTGTTGTGTATAAAAAATTTCAAATCAACTTTATAGACAGTGGCATACTATTCATTTTTAATGTTAAAAGGTTTTAATAATAGGAAAAAGAAATAACTTTAGTAAAATTTTTAAAAATTTAATGTTATTTTTTTATTATTTCCATATGAAATAGGGTGTGGCTTTTATTGGTCTCAGACTTCAATTTTGAATTAATAATAAGATGGAAATCCATATGCTTTTGACACTTCATAAAAAAAATATTTCTAGAAAAATAAAACAAAATCTAAATGGAAATGAAATCTTCAAGGTAGAAAGCATTTCTTTTTATTTTTTTTCTTGTATAACATGCATTTTAGATCTCCATATCATAAATAAAATGATGTAAATCTTCAAAGATGAAAATCAAACTTGTACAAACTTTTTTATATATATAAATGTATACATAAAAAATGATAAAAGTTTAATAATATAGTTTCATTTTGTTAACGATAACAAAAATCCAATAATTTGCTATCTCCTGGATTAATTTCCTTCTTTCTGCTGTAGTGAAACTTAGGTGAAAGAGGTGTTTATCACATTGGCAGTGAGGCGAGACCCTTCGTCTGCTCGAGGATGAAAACCAGTGGAGTATGCTTAAATACCACCCTATGGACACCCGCATGAAATCGACGAGGCGAAGACATGTGCCTATTTTTCTCCCATGAGAGAAAGAAAAAAAATCACAGCCGACCTTCTCATGAGTACTCTTTCTTTATTAAGAGTCATGATTTTTCATTTTCATCTAAATGATGCATGCATTAAAAAAAAAAAAACTTGATTCAATAAAATAATCTTCACACATCAATCATTCTTTCCATTACCGTAAAAGCGCTATCCTATCAACTAATCAATTTGTTCACTTTGGTGTGAGATAACATTTTTAAAATTTGAAACGATAAAAAAAATACTACCAAACAGCTAACCTTTTGCCATTCGTCGTTTGTCACTAAAATGTGGTCAGAAGTCAACTCGTCTTCTGATAAGATTGATGGAAGGCAGAAAGGAAAGTTTAGCTTATTATCTTAACAACAAAGAAAAGAAAGAGCTGAAAAAATAAAAGGAAAAAAAGTCACACTTTGAATTGTTTCTTAGATTAAGAAAGAAGTGAATTTAGCTGCAAGGTAAATCTCATTAGTCCAAGGACAAGTGAAAGAGGAAATGCCATTTAAACCGTCAATGATAAATACGCTACAAGGAATTCAAATGAATTGTATGTTGATTTATGGCTTAATTTTCAAACTGTTGTTGTTTTTGTTTTCAAAACATTACACTAATGTTTGTGTCATGCTGGATAATTGCGTGTAACAAGGTGGCATTTTAATTGAGCAAGAAATAAGATGTCACAGTAACTCAAGAGGGCATTTAAGATACGTCAGTAAGAGATGGGAGCAATTTATCTTGACTGTCACCTGCATGCAGGGTCTTTAAGGAAATTCACACAAAAAAGGACCAGTCTTTTTTTTTTAACTTTTTAATAAAATGTCAAATGATGGACAAGTAAAACAAAAAAGATTTGAAGAAATGTCTTTTTATCAAATCAAAATGGTTTGTAATAGACATGCGAACTCTTTTGAATGGCACAAGTTTCATATTTTCTGATCTTTCTATCTATTTTATTTTCTACTCATCACACGTCACAACAAATCAAATTATATCCCAGTAAAGGTGTTGAAGGATGAGTGATACAATGCACACGAGTCCAAAGCCGCCCAAGAGAAAAATCCTATATTATTTTATGACATTTGAAAGCTCCGCCTGAAAGCTGTTTCTCCTGCAACTGCCAACCATTGCAGGGAAGTTTTACGGTTATCTCATAGCACAGATTCTAAAAGGATTAGTTTTTCGATTTTATGATTAGATTATGATTTAAATTTATAATCCCTCTGATTTTATGAAATTAAGGAAAAAGTTATAAATTTTTTTTTATTTTTATATCTTAACTTTTATGAGTATTTTATTTTTTTGTTTTCATAACTCAATTTATCGATTGCCAACTTATTTTTTTGTTGTTGACTGTTATGTCCAAGCCATTCTCAAGCATTCACACGGGTCGTTAACTATCTCGAGGCATTCTGACCACCTTATTCAGCCTTGACTTTTTTTTATACCCAACACACCAAGTTCGATTGACAACCATTTTCTCAAAATTGCTCAGTCGATTGCCGAGTGCTTTTGCTCAATCCCTTCTTGTTAGATGTGCTTTGCCTTCTGACAACTTCTTTCGATTTTTATTCTTCATCTTTTCTTCAATTTCCTTTTTATTTATTTACTCTACAAATGTCCGAACAAAACAAATATCCCGCTCGTAAAGGAAATTACAAACCTGGTTCTTGAGAAACAAAACATTCCATTTCTGACGCACTGTATTAAAATTCTTTTTTATTAAATTCTCACGGGACATTAAAGTGAAAGTGCGGAGCAAGTTTGTTGATGTCTCTATTGTTTCTCTAGAAGAGGATGGAAGACCACACATGGGAATCGGATAAATAATAAGAGGTGGGATAACTGGGACTTCCCACTGCAACAGGAGTACTTTCCTTAACTTAACTGGC
The DNA here is from genome assembly GCA_034687075.1 of Geophilus carpophagus. Taxonomy (NCBI): domain Eukaryota; kingdom Metazoa; phylum Arthropoda; class Chilopoda; order Geophilomorpha; family Geophilidae; genus Geophilus; species Geophilus carpophagus. The sequence goes on along the minus strand of JAQFZN010002538.1, from coordinate 4,257 downwards.
CGGACACAAGAGAATAGGTCCCTACAAGACAGGTGATAGCTTTAGACCTCAAACCCGAGATACAAAGACGTATAGCTGATTGCAACGCCGAAAATACGTAGATAAGCGCTACACTAACCATATGTAATTGCATAATTAACGATTGTATCACATTTTTCAAAACATGACTCGCTTGTCATAACAAACTTAGAGTTATGACAAGAACAAATAGGACTTGGTTCTGAATATAAGCTTCATTATCCAAAAAGATCAAGTGGCAAATGCATGTTAGATGATCTCTGTTTCTCATGTGTTCAGTATGGAGAAAAGAAAGGAAATGATGTGCTTAATTGCATTTATCACTCCATTAAGTTTGCCTTAAAGTGAAAAGAAGCATGCAATCGTTATGTCGTCCTCATTACAGTGCTTGTCGCTATCGCAGGATCATAATCAAAGGATGCTTAGACCTAGGGAAAAATTTTATCGCAAACGAATCGTTTTGTTAAAATAAAACGATGGAAGAAAAAAATTAGGAAATGTTTCCCCATGTTTCTTTCGAGAATAAATAAGTTTTTTAGTGTGCAATTCATCTCATTTTACCATCTGTGACGGAGAATGTTGTACCAATCAGTTGTGTGTGGGGGAGGCCAATAGAAGAATGAGAATGGCTGTAAAATTGAGAGCAATTTCACGTGATCGAGATTCCCCTAGCCTCAAGAGAGAATTCAAGCCAAGTTGCACACTGGAATTTGATATTTCACTCAAGGATCGTGAAAGATTGGTTATAAAAATGTACGAAGTTTGAGTAATTTTTATGAATGTTGCTGCTATCTATACTCATTTAGAAATGGCATTACAGTATGGGGAAGTTTTGCAGAAATTGCCAGAAAAGATATTCGTGCAATTTGGAAAACAAATGGGGTTTCCACATGAGACTAAATCAGAATTCTCAGTTATATATAAATTGCGTTCAAATCTTTAAAGATCTTGAAAAGAAAGGAAGAGAAGATGGATCAATTTCCTTTTCTTTTTTCCCCATGTTGAACATAAAGGTGACTGAAGAGATTAAACTTAATACTTCAAATTCACAATTGCTCAACATTTTTTTCTCTTTGGTTAGGATGCACAAAACAGTTTTGCTGGGGCAATAATTTTTTTATGTTTTTCCAATAAAAGCCAATTTTTTCTTAGAGCTTGGGTAATTCGTCAAACAGTGATTTAGTGGTCAGTGCTGGATGAAGGTCCAATGTGAGATAAATTATGGAGCGCACAAATCCTGCTTCTGGTTTTTATTAGTCCAGTGAACACTACACCTGAGCAAGTTGTTTGTATTCTCGCCTAGATATAGCTCTTTTGCTCATAAAACTTAGGACATAAAAGCCAGCCATCCAACTCTTTACCAAAGCATCGTCTTCCATGAACGTCTTCATAATGCCTACATTGCTATTCAAAGAGGTCGTTGCTACTCAAGCGGTATAGTCACCTCAGACCGTTGAACATGTGTAACGGAGACCAATTTATAAAATTCATTTAAAACCTTAATTGCTTACATTTTCTCATCTATTGATTTTAATTTTAACAGTTTGGTTTTATGAGGCAATCAATTTTTTCTATTGATTACAGTTGAAAACAACTTGATACGTTGACTTTTCGAACCTTTTAAAAGTAGTTTGAGTTTTGCTCAGCACTTTGGTGTTTTGCGGTACAACAGGAAATCTGGACTTTAATAATTCAAACGTAAAGTAAGAGAACGAAAAAATCCCTTTGAGAAATTGCAGACCCAGTTGGACGATTAACACTCAACCAAGACAAAAAGAAAATAAAAAGATGTTTTCAAAAGATGGCAAGCAAGAGTAAAAGAAAAAAGTTGGCATTGGTTCAAAATAACGTAGGCGGGAGAAAACGATTTACTCATGTTGAACAAAGAAAAATGTGCAAATAAAACTAATTTTTTTTCTCTGAGAGAAGAGGTTTAACTGGACGTAAGCAAATTTAAAGTGTAAACTAGAGGTAAAGATAGGAAAAAGCTAGAGCCAAATTGTCAGTCTGATCTTAACTCGGCTGGCAATTGACACGTAACATGCTAAGAAACTGCGTGCATTGCTCAGTAAACACGGTTTCATTGAAAGCTTTTCCATTTCACACTGTCACCGATTCCCAACACAAGTATCAAAGTCAATGTTAGCGGTCACACAAAGCCCCACACGACGTAGTTATTGTTTTTATTCGGTCAGCGAGAAGTTACAAAGAGGTATTTTAATCGCTAGCTAAAGCGGTTGCTAGTCTTTTACACACTCCAAGAACCGAAGGATTGAAAAGACAAGCAGCGCTCATTACCGGGCTTCATTATTCTGCAACCCGGCTTTGCACTTGCTAAAATCATAGGCCATTTTTCTTCCCTCACTAATGTGGAAACCGCAATGGGTGTGTACTTAGAACGCACTTTTCTAAGAATCACAGTTTCCTTTTCATTTTCCGCCACTACTCTCTTTATAGTATAAACCCACCACACCACTCTTTTTCTTCTTAACGTTTCATTATAACGAACACAATTAAGGTTAATAACTCTTTCGACAACTCTTTTTCGTTTAGAGTTATTTTTTAATTAAAGTTTCCCATGCGTGAAAGAAAAAAAAACATGAATAAACATAACCGTAGAAAAAATATTAACATTTTCCCAAAGAATAACATTGTAAAAATTAAAAATGTTGTTTATGCCTTTAAAATTTTAAAGTTGTTTTCTTGTAAAATGAAAACGACTTACGCCATTAAAAAATTATTGGATAAATTTTGCAACAAGTTTTGTTTGACAGTTTATGCTGAGTTTACAGGTCGTTTACAGAAGTTCAATCTGAGATAGGAAGCACGTGAAAAATTAACATATAAATGATAAGAGTATGTCACATACTCGAGCTTTGTTTTCAAGTTGTTATTATCACTTTGTTCAGAGGCTGAATTCAAAACTTGAAACATATACAAATGTGAGGAAAGATAACATAGTAATAAGCTGAGCCGCCATTTCAAGATAAACACAATCTGGATTCTAAAAGTTGAAAAGACGTGATAAACATAAAACTACGGCAAGCAAATGAGCAAGAAGATAAAAACAATAATAATTAATTTCGACGGACATTCTCCTCTCTCATCACTTATCTGTTAAGAACATCCAGTACAAACTTTTTAGTTTGTTTATGAGTAATGAAACAGAAGTGCAGCTGACGTTTTTTTTTAGATTTAAATAAATTTGCCAAAGGGAGTGTGCAATCATTATTCACATTTCTAAGAATGTGCAGTGGTGCAGCAACTTGTTAATTGGATATACTCCAATCTGATCAGGCGTGCGGTTTCATCAATTATATTAGTAACGGATTATCTGACTTTGCAAATGCTGTCATTGCAAATTGATAACCGCAGGTGGCCGTGATGGACGCAGACCCTGGTAGCCATCAAACTAAAACTTGGCCATCTTATCTTTTGACGCGAGTGGTCACAAGTTGGTTGTTTCAAAGAGCTCATTAAAATCAATCATCAAACTAATGAGGTCCTCGGTGGTAACCCATTCGCTCAGGTGAATGAGTGCGCTGAAGGACGATAATACTTTGATTCTTTAATGAACCACTGATTGCAGTTGCAAATCATCAACCTCATTAAATTATAAATATCTGAATTTAATTATTTTATGTTTTAAAAATATTTAGATAAAATAAAGATATTACCTCACAAAACCTTTACACAAGGTATCTATTTAATTTCCAAAAATTACAAAATCGAATGTTCACAATTTGGAAAAATGAATCTGCAGTGGATGTTATTGTAAAATATTTAAGTCCATTAAAATTACATTAAATACATTATTTTTTTAACGAAATTAAATTTAAAACATGGGTAAAGGATTTAATTATTACATTTTAGCTGTTCTAGTGTGTTAACTTCCTCATTTCGTTCGATATCTGTCTCTAGTTTCAAGGTCTTTTTGGTTTCCTTCTTTGGAACTATCATCATAAACTATCAAAAAGGCCTTCAAACGAGAAGCAGGCGTGGAAATAGATGAGGAAGTTAACAAGCAAGAACAGCCAAAACGTAGGAATCAAACAAAAAAATGCATGCATAATTTGCAAAGGGTTAATACTCAAATACGAAGCAGTGCATATTTTACCGTTTTTGTTTGTTAAATTTGTGCCGTATGGCATATACTAACTATCTTAGATTTTCATTTTCATGAATCAAACACCTCTGCATTTCTCAAGGGTTGCTTTAGAACATTCTTCTTTTACTACT
>JAQFZN010002537.1:0-11134 GCA_034687075.1 Geophilus carpophagus | reverse complement strand
GCCAAATCCCAGCTTCAAAGGCCAAATCCCAGCTTCAAAGGCCAAATCCCAGCTTCAAAGGCCAAATCCCAGCTTCAAAGGCCAAATCCCAGCTTCAAAGGCCAAATCCCAGCTTCAAAGGCCAAATCCCAGCTTCAAAGGCCAAATCCCAGCTTCAAAGGCCAAATCCCAGCTTCAAAGGCCAAATCCCAGCTTCAAAGGCCAAATCCCAGCTTCAGAAGCAAGGTCCCAGCTCTAAATGCCTGTACACAGTTTTATAAGTTAGATTGCAGCTTTGAAGATATAATCTGGTTTCATAGGCCAGAACTCCAGCTGAAAAGCCAAGAGAACCTTCCATTATAAAGGCAGTAGACAAACTGACTTTAGGATAGAAAGATTGGCTATTTATATAATTTTTTGGCCACAGTGCTGCCTCCTTATATTCCACTGTGTACCCCATATTGTATTATGGATTTACATTTTCCTAAATTTATTTATTTAATTAATCAATTAATTTTTTTAGAACTAATTGGTATATGGAAGAATAAAGCTCAATATTAATCATAATAAAAAAATTAGCAGCAATTTTTTAGTTTTAATATGTGTTTACAATGCATAAAAGTAAATAAATCCCTTATAAATGTTCAAATTTAATATAGTTAGACTCTAATTATATGTATTCTAATCAATTTCTGGCATTAGAATACCACACATTGCTTTGATTACTAAAACAAATGGCGAAAAAGGCAATTTGTGGCAATTTTCATAAAAAATCAATGATTTTATTCCCAAAAATAGCCTAAATCCTTAAAAATCATTCAAATATAATAAACTTAAACTTTAATTATATGTATTATAATTCCCTGAATCCATTTCTGGCATCAGAATTACCATATATTGCTTCCATTCCTAAAAAAAATGGCGTAAAAGACAATTTGCAGCAATTTTCATGAAAAATCAGTGGCCAATCATACCCATCTCTGTGGGCCACCCTCTTGGGCCACCCGCCCAGCTACCCTAATGCAAATTGGCCAATCAAATCCATCTCTTCCGTGATTTTAGACCAATACGAAGTCTTTAAAACAGGCTTCAAACAAACAAACAAACAATCTTCTTTATATACAAGATGTGGTCTTACATAAATTCCTGTAACTTCTTGGCTTAATTACTGCCTATGAAACAAGACGAAAAGCAGATTACCAGCGAATACAAAACTGAAAACAACCATCAAGATGGCCAATACTTCCTCTCCTTTGCCAAGTGCAAAGTAGTGATCACATGACAGTCAAATCAGACACTGCGCCCAATCTAACCAATAGCAACTAAATGCAAAAATCATTAAAACAAAGTGCTTTATTAATTTATATCTTACATCCAAATTAAGAACAAGTTATAACAATTTTACTATATATGTTACAGATTACTCCACATTTTTTTTACACAAATAAACTAATTAAATTTTTCAGAATAAATTTATACAATCGCAATCAATTCTTATTATTGCAACACAGATATTTACTAAAAACCTAAATGATAATTAACGAGCTGAAGATTGGCCTTGAACTGTTTTTTCCTCTCTAACTGCATCCACCATCTTCCCCATAAGCACAGACAGAATTTTATCGAGAGGATCCATTGTACCACGTTGCAACCATTTTGGAATGGTTATACGAGCATGCGAAAAACCCAATTTATGCAAAATATAATCAACTCCATATGGCTCAATACCCTTTCCTGCCCATGATAATAATCGAACAGTAGGTTCAAGATGCCATGTTTTACATTCATAATTCCGCCAATCTTTTTGAAAAGTCTCTGCTACTTTATTCCGTTTTCTTTCCCCATCTCCATCTGGGGTCTGTGCCATTGCTCGTTCAACAGCTAAAATAAAAATAAATATTTTTATTAATAATTTTTATTAATCTCATTTTATTCGATTCTTACTTCGATCCTTTTCTTTTATGTAAGCTGTAATGAGATCATGTAAAAAGAAAAACGCTTCAGCATCAACTGTCACGAAAATGTGGTCTTCGAATTCAGTGACAAAAGTGCATTCAACATTTGGTTTTACTTCAGTGCTGTGATCAGGAGTTTGCTCTGGCTGCATGTGTTCAGTTTTTAAGTGAAACTGAAGTGTGGGTAAAGAGAAAATCTTCTCCATTGCGTGATTGAAGTCTTGTCCTTTTGATGAACTACGTTGATGCTGCCGTTCGGTTGTCACACTGTCGCTTCGGTCACGTTCCAAGCTGGGAAATCGATCCACTTCTAAAAGTACAAATACAAACATTACTGTATAGTATAATATATTTATAAAAAATAATAAGTTTATTGGCAAAAAATGGCATAATTACTGTGAAGTTAGATTAATTTTAAAATTATAGTACTCTTAAAAAAAGCATCAAATGCAATTTGTATATATATTTATTAATAAACTTGTATTGAAATTTCTAAGTAAAAATGATTAATTTTGTTTTTCAATTTTTTATTATATTGCTTACTAAACTCTTCTAAAAACAACCAAATTTGAAAAGTTGGTAAACAGTATCATCTTATTTTATACATTACCATCCAACTCGCTGACAAAAAATGCGTAATGGAACCATTCTTTCATCGTACGAAATTGAGGTGGAAAAAGAAAATTGCGAGAAATTCTACACACAGTTGCCATGTTATCATGATTGTTATGTTCTGTAACGTTATGTCCCAAACTAACAGATAGATTTTGCACGATGTGTGTATCAATAGCACCTAAAATCCAAAATATAAACACAAACATATAAATACAAATTATAGTTATCAAAAATCTACACAAAAACTTACTTGAACCAATAACACTTTGTGCTTCAGTTGCAAACGAAATACTCGGTTCTTTTAGACTGAATAAAGCCCAATGTTTGGCTCGAAAATTTATATCGTGAAAACAGGCTAAAGAAATATGATTTCCATGAAGTTCCATCGTGCCGCCTAAAATCGTCCCATGTCTAGGTAAAGGACATGGCAAAGTGGCTAATTGCATTCCGGAAACTTTGGCAAGTACTTTTTGCCAGTGTCTATGATGGCGAGCTTCGATATCTTTTAATTTAATTCCTTCATTTGTTTTTTTCTTAGTTGTCCGAGTACTAAAATGTCCTCTTCTGCCACCTTGTCGAGGCACACGCGGTTGTAATGATGAAAACACACGTTTGCTACTTTTAAATTGCTGCGTAAAAAATTCTTCTAATTTTGTAAACATTTTCAGCAAATCAGCTGTGGTTGATTTTGAAATAATTAATTGCAATTGATCCCAACTCAAATCGCCGTGAATAAAAATCAAAGCAGGTCTGAAAAATTAAATTATACGTTATATATTTGCTTTTATCAGTAATAAAAAGATCTCAAAACCTTTTAGTTGGATGCATTATAGGATCAAGAGTTTGATCTACATTGACCCGCCATTCATCTCGAAGCGTGACGTCTAACAAGCTGACACGACCCATCAGCATACTCGTCCCCATGTAGTCTAATCGAGCTTCAAGGGCAAATAATTTCATTCCAAACGTGTGATCCGGTTCCATTCCTGGATCTTCTTTGATATGAACTATTTAATTTAAATTGTATAAGTGATAAAGTAATAAATGAAACAAATATGTATAAATTTAATGTTATTTTAAACATTTACCAAATGCATCAATTTGACTCAGTTCGATAGTACCACCAACGATACCTCCTTTAGCGTCAAGAGATGATCCTCCAAGACCCATCGATACAATCATGTTTTTGTGTCCAGTGCTACCAATAGATAACCGGCCTTGTAAAATACTATCACGAGTAGTCCACCTAAATATGTAAAAAAATGTTAACAAAATTGAAGAAAATTTTCATTTATTTTTAAAAATTTATATTTTGAATCTTACATTGTATTTCCCATTACGTTGCCCATGTTCATGTGTACATTCAACTTGGACAAATTCACTGCAAATAAAACCAAAGTTTCCCACGAACTGCTACTTTTCCCAAACTGAAAAGGTGTGTTGTTTGCCGGAGTCAAATGTTCATCTCGTCTTTTGTGTTGTGTAGTTCGAGGAGTTTCCGGTGAAGCTGTAATATAAATAAATAAAATAATAGTAATAAATGAGTATGTAAATATTATTTGTGTACCAAATCCGCGTCGTCGTGATTTCGTTCCCGAATCCAAATTAAGATGTAATTTATCTCGTGTTTCTTTATCGTTGACAGAATGTCGACTGATCAATGACGGAGAAAGTGAAGCTGATTCACCATTTACAGTAGTTGATCGATTAATTGGTGAAAAACTAAATACATCAGTCTTGGGAGTCATTGAATCAGGAGTCAAAGGGCTATTCGGAGTGCTACTATTTTCCATGGAATCTGTTAAATAATTTTGAAATTATTTATTATTATATTACATTTATTCAAAATAAATCATACCTTGATCGCTGTATACAGCCATTGAACTCTGATCACCTAAAAACAGTCTGCGCACAATACTTCTTCTATACCAAGCTTTAGGAAAAGCTAAAATCTCAGTCAAGCGTCTCATGTCGTATTTAAACGATGCAGAGCCGATGTCACAAATTGCAGAGAAACGAATAATAGCACTCTTTTGATCAGGAAGCCGAGACGACACTTTAGGTTGATTTGGAGTTGAGCCTTCCACGCTCACATTTATTTTTCGGCTGCGGGAAATGTTCACTTTAACAAACTCCACTTGCAGACTAAGAGAATCTTTACGTTCGCTGTCGTTTAATGGCGACGACTCGCTCGATAATTCTTTGGGAGTCACTAAAAAAATATTAAATTTTTTTAAATATTTAAATTAGTTTTACTCGTTATGAGCTTATATAAAAAAATATTACCGGAAATGCCCACTTTCTTGCCACCGTAAGGATGAAATATATATAGAGAGAAGTCTTCCAAGCAGCCAGTTACACTCAAACCACCAACTGCCGCTTGTGAGGGGTCTGAAATGGTTGGATATTGTTGGTTGATACTCTGTCTGCGACTGTGCTCACCGCTGTCACCTGCTCCTGCTGCAGAATGAACAACATTGTTAAAGAATAATTTTTATTTAATTTGAAGAAGGGTTTGCAATGCGGGGCTCATCGCCCAATATCAGTACAATGCAATATGAAATAGCTCAAAACCAGTATTTCTTTTTTAAATATAAAATTGCATATTTATAGTTGTATTTATGTTTATATGTGTAAAGTCACTTTTACAGAACAGGAGCACCATCTTATTAAAAAACACAGAAAGTAGATATAAAATATTAAAAATTTCATAAAACAAACTAATTGTAAATCAGTTTACGAACTTTTTAAGCAAACAAAGGGAAAATTAACTGACAAACTAATTATTTTGTTCTTTTCATTATATTTCATTGTTTTATGATGTGTCTGTTATTTTATGTTGTTATTTGTTATTTTGTTTTTGTTTTTTATTATATTACGATATTTTTTTTTATTAGTGGTCACTATTTTCAAAATACTGGTATTAATACCTAGATCCCATTATTGATCCCATTATAATTCTCATTAAATACTGAAAAACTGATATGGGTAATTAAGTTTAGAAATTTATGTAATTAAATTAAATTAACTTCATTTTTAGAATATCATGTGTTAACCTTTTTGTTTTGGAACTGGAAGTGTGCTTCCGAATTCGCTAGTTAGATTTTCGTCTTCTGCACGTTTAGATGAAAACACCAAATCCAATGATGGTAAACAAAGTAAACATTCAACACGGGACACGGGTAGACAACTAAATCTCAAGGCTGACGGTTGCATTCGAAAATAAACAGTGACATCTACTGGGAATGATGCATATGCATATGTTGCTGGAGTTGTAAATGTTGAAGCTGTACTTGCATCTTGTCCAAATACCGTTTCTAAAAGAATTATTTAAAATGTTTAAAATTGTTTACTATTTTTATTAAGTAATAAAGATACTTGCCAGTTTGTAATACATTTGTTTTCAATGGTAAAATTGGTATTGGTTCTAATGTCTGTTCCAAAAAGTCCAGAATTTGAGGCGTAATGACACATTCCTTTTAAAAAAAAGAGTAAATAATTAGTTAAATTATTATATATTTATTTTGTATTTATATTTACTTCTGGAATGCCCTGTAATGTTATCCAAGCAAAAAGTGATGCTTTTTTCATTCCATATTTTTTTTGAGCACTTGATGCATGATTTTCTGCTAGTTTATTTACATCTTGAGATCCTGCATCTCCATGCATCGCAGTACCTAGACTGTCATTGCAGATTGTTTTAGAGTTGTAATGGACCTGCAAAAACACAATGGATTAAAATAATTGTCCTATTTGTGTCATTCAAATATTTTGAAAAATAGAGGCAAATATTACAAAAACAGTAATTTAATTTTTTTTATTTAGTTCCAATAAATCCTTTCCCTACTTAATGTACATATTTACCTTCACATCCAAACCAGGGATAAGAAATACTGTAAAATCAACCACTTGAACAGGAGCGGATAAATATTTTGCTTTTGCAGTTGAGGTGGCTGGTCTCGTATTGGTACTCTTTTTTCTATTTCCAGGTGAAGTAGGAAATTCAAACGTACTGTTTGAAAAACTGCGCTCTTTTCGAAAAGATTTACTATTGAAAAAAAGAAATTATTTCAATAAACTATTATCAACAAAAATTCAATAAATGTTTTACTTTCGTTCCTCATCACGAGTTGGGTCTTTGCCATGTAAAACACATTTACCACTATTTATAAGTACTTTTACATCTAATTCAAAATCGATGTTTGGTTCAGATATAATGCTTTGTTTACTCGGAGTTGGTATGTAATTTGTCGTTGGTTGTAGAGGAATTGGTTTTCTTTCTTGAGGAAGGATTGGTAAGACTTTATCAAGCAGTCGAGTTTGTTCTAACGCCTCTAACTCTTCTCTGCATAGTTAATTAAAATAAAAACAAAAGAAATTAGTTAAGTAATATATAAAAAGTGAATATTAAGCAGAAACTAGTGCATTGGATATTGCAAGATTCGAATCTAAAGAAGAGATTCTACCTTACATGTGAAGAAGAAAAGACATCAAAATCAGAGTCAGTAGCAAGTTCAGATTGAGTAGTATTGGTGTTGGGAGAAGAATCATTGGAGTTGCTGCTTGCTGGATCAGTAGCAGTGGGAAACGAGGCAGCTCGCTTCACATAATGTCCACTTGCAAGAGGAACATGAGAATAAGTGCAGTCATTAAGAGAAATTAATTTACCGCCAACCAAAAGATGAAATGATTTCAAAGAAATGGACAAAATAACAAACGGACAAAGTAAGAGATACCGAGTGTTAAGTGATTTAAAAATAAGTGTTATTCTAAAATAATGGACATTATTGTAAAAAAAATATTATTTTCATATTTTTTTTACTTTTTTTACTTTACCACTGGTAATAATAATTTATACCTAGTAGTTTTTTTAATTTCTTTATCATTAAACGAAGCTCTTGTTAAATTGGTTGCATCAAATGATATTGTTCGTGTGTGACCATGAGTTGGCGAGCTGTCCATGCTGCTAGGAGATAAACTGGTTCCTAAAGGGCTAAAATTTAAATAAAAATTTAAAGTTGTTATTATTTTTAGTTATGTTTTTATTTCACTATTTACCTAGGAATATTACTAAAATTGTCGTCGGTGGAGGGAGAATGAGGGATTACAATGGATTTAGAACGCATATGAGAGGACGATTTAGATCCCAGACCAAGTTTATCCTTTAAAACAATTCAGTTAGCGTATAATTTAGCATTAAAATCTAATTTACATACCCTCACACTCTGGCGACGTAATTTTTTGATTACATCGCGTCGAAAATCGTTAAATACAGCCGCTTCTAATTCGTGTAGTCGACGAATTTCTTGCTCAATGGTACTTTGACTTGCACCTAATGTTCTATAATATAATAATAAGTCGAGTTTGATATAATTAGAATAATAAACTCAATTGTTATACCTCAAATCGTTAACTATTTTAGCTTGCTCGTTCATTTCCTTTTCAATAAGCCGAGAACGTTTTTTCGCATCCATGTCATTATCAAAAGGAAAACCAGGTACACCTTCAAGTAATTGATTGGGTTTTCGAAGAACAACCGAATCCTATTATAAGTAAGTTTCTATTATTATTTATCATTTGTTTAAGTAGAATTGATATTATATTGTTTTTAAATAATTGCAAATATTTTGGTAAAACTTATTATATATTATGTATTATATATATATACAGAATATTACCTGTGATACAACACTTTGGCCATCAATTTGATCTCCTATATCATATTCCATTTCAACAACTTCTTTATCTTCCTCGGTTCCAGCTAATGATGTAAGTGTAGTAGCAAGCGAAGATAACTCTTTACCAATGCTGTTATCAATATGAATGTCAACACCTTCCATTTGCCATTGAACATTCAATATCAACTTAGCGTTTTCTAAACAAGAACAAAAAAATTAAAATTAAGTATAGTTTTGTTCTATTTAGCCTTTTCTGTACCTGGCCCTTGATTAACCATGGTCCTAGAGCACACTTCGTAAGTGCCTTCTGATACTATGCATAAATTCATAATATTTGTGTCATTTGGATCAGGTTTCCAATCATCCAAAGACGTTTCAAAATCATCAGCAAAACGAATACATAATCCTTTAGTAAGAATGAAATATTTTCAAATAATTAAAAATTATTATTCTAAATCTAATTTTCAAGAGTTTTAATCAATTTATCACCAGAAAATTTTCCTTTGCTGACAAGCGATCCAGAAGAACAAGCAGAAATTCGCGTACTTTCTAATGTAACAACACACGCACCTCTTGGATCAGTATCGTAAGTTTGACGACTTAAATTCAATCCCTAAAAAATTCAATGAATTAATGAATTAATTAATGCGATATTATACAGTGTGTCTGTAATTTCTTAATTAATGACGAATACCGTGTCTGGACTAAGAGGTAGACAAATTCCCATATCGTCAATTGTCAACTGCAGAAAAAGAGTTCCAAGGCTTTGTGTCGACAACTGTGTTATTGGAGGTACTTTTTCGAAAACTTGTTGCGTCGCTGTCAGAACCTATTTCAAAAGTAAAAATTATTTTTTCCTTTTAAGTAAGCAGGTTTTGTTAATATAAATCAAGTTTTACCTCTTTATTAAGACTAGCACGCTGTTCATTCCAATATTCGTATGCATTTTTATAGTTTAACCATACAATTACAGCTTAATTTTAGAAAAAAATAAAATAAAATAAATTGAATTAAAAAAGATTATTAACAAAATTTATTTTGAAAATCGAAAAATGATATACCTTTATCCAATGCTACTGGTTGTATGTAAATTAAGGGTCTATTAAGCGTTATCAAAACAGCTTCTTTATCATAGTTTTGCGTTGTAATCATTTCATCCTTTAAAAAAACCATTCATTTGATAATTGATATTTAATAAGTCTTAAAAATAATCTCACTTGTAATGCATTTCTCAGAGCAATTCGAGTTTTAAAATATGCAAATTGTTGAAATTCTGGCTCTGCTTCTTCAAATAATGCATTCTAATAAATTAAAAATAAAATTAAAGACCATGACTTCAATTTAAAATAAGTTAAACCTTTAATAATTGTCCTAATGATAAATTAATGTCTACATGTGCTTTTCCAAAAAGTTTTGCAGTTGTTAAATCTGAAAAATAAAAGTACATGATTTTTAAAATTGACAACTTTAATACTATTCATTTTCTTACTATTCTTTTTCCTTCCTGTGCTCATGTTTTGAACACGATTTGATAACTGAAGTTCGAGAGCACCTGTTTCTAATCTTAATGCACTGTTTGTTGGTGTAGTGGCTGTTATTTGAATTCCCTATACAGCATAATTTTAAAATTAAAAAAAAACATTAAAACAAAATGGCTTCTAATTTTAGAAAAATCCATTTTCACAAAACCTTTAATCTAAGCTGTAGAGTGTAAAGCAGTTGATAAGCTGATGGCGCTTTGGTTTCATCTCCCCATAACGGAACAGGTTTATCAGCACCTGACATTTTTTGAACAACTTCATTTACTTCCTATTAAATAAACATGGAAATTATTATTATTTTATTTTTTTAAGCATAATTAGCGTACGGAAACTTACCTTCATAAATACTTTCTGTACAAATACCAAATGATTGAGCAAATCGGTTGTGAGACTGTGTTCAAAAGCACCAATCTCAGCTACAGCGCTTAAATAACCACCTTGACGAAGTACAACACCATCTGCAAAATGAGCATCCCAAGCATCTTGTTTAGAATTATGACTAGGTTGAATGTATTCAGCTGATAAATGAACAGGTGGAAGATCAATGCTCGCAGATGATGGTAAATTTGCTTCAGAAGTTTGAACCTGAGATTAAAATAAATTTTGATTTAATAAAATTGGTTAAAATAGAGTTACCTATGCGGCTTACTTTGGTAGCAAAGCTCAGTGTATGTTTCGGTAAATTGACAACAAATTTTGCCTTATTCCCAGTGACGCCTGAACTCGTAATTTGATCCATCTTTTAATAAAAAAAAGATTAATTTTATTATTGAGTAAATTCAAAGAAATCACATACTCGATATTGAGCTTGTAGAGATGGTAATAAAGCAGCTCCGATAGCTAAACTGTCAAGAATTATGCTGAATTGAACAACAATAGGTTTAAGCAACCTCTGTTTCTGTTGAGGTTCGTTTTGTTGGTCAACAGATGCTTCACGAAAAAGTTTCGGTGAACGACTAGCTGCGCCATCTAAATCATCCGTTGTACGACTGTGAGTGATAAAAATAATTAACAGTGGTTAATTTTAATGTTAATTAAACTAAGTTTAATCCATAGTTCATTCTAAAATAAGTTTATTAAGTATTGGTTCACCACAGAAATAGGCAATTAAAAAGTAAACAAAAACTTGGTTTTATTTTTGTTCTTCATATTTTTTTAATAAATATTTTTTTAACCTTTTTTAAAAAATATTTGATAATTTTTTCAAGTTTTTTCATTTATTTTTCAAGTTTTTTCATTTATTTTTCAAGTTTTTCCATTTATTTTTCAAGTTTTTTCATTTATTTTTTAAGTTTTTCCATTTATTTTTCAAGTTTTTTCATTTATTTTTTAAGTTTTTCCATTTATTTTTCAAGTTTTTTCATTT